>ML410058.1:28966-40121 GCA_005239525.1 Nicotiana knightiana | reverse complement strand
AAATCCTATATTACTTGTCGACCACGTACACTTGCGTGTGCATTGGGAAACCAACCAACACTCATTAATGATTCTGGGCTTAAAATTGTAACATATTACCTGCTTGGAATGCCCAGATTCATGCCTAATAAAATCAGTAGGAAAACTAATAGGTCTCGATGCTCGCCTTAATAAACTGCTTCTGTCACGACCCAAAATCCATAAGGTCGTGATGGCGCCGGACATCATTGTCAGGCAAGCCAATCATTAAATAGTTAAGTTAAATTTTCTTGTTTTAGCATTTATGAAAATCATTACCTTTCACTTTATTACATAATAACTAAATACAATCCGTTAAGTAAGTAAAATGGTTTAAATATTTCATTTTAGCAAGTATATCCCAACACATCCCAGAACCCGGTGTCACAAGTACATGAGCAAATTCTAAGAATTTCACAAATACTACAAGCTTATCCCAAATACAAATTGGACAAGGAAATTTTAAACTGGAAATAAATATAGTATGAGGGAGACTCTGTCAGCTGTGGATCGCCTCCGGATGATGCAGCTCGCCTAAGTCTCCAACCAGCCACGTCGCTGTGAAATGTAACTGTGCAATAAAAATGCACAGCAAGTGTAACATGAGTACGAAAACAACGCGTACTCAGCAAGTCGCCCGCCTAACCTCAGAGAGGTAGTGACGAGAGGTCGAATTAGATACTTGCTAGAGGTCAATTTCGTATATTCAGGTGAGACACTAAGCATGAGTGTCATAGACAATTTATTAAAATCAGGAATAAATAATATCAACTCCTTCCACATTTAACACTTTAAATCTTCGTCATTTCAGTTGACAATTTAAATCATAATCCGGGATAAGAAACATCAGACTTATTTCACATTTTACACATAAATTCTCCTTCCTCATAACTGGCCATTAAAACTTCCTTGGGCCGATAAACATGTATAAATCACAGCAAATACGCAGTAAATATCATGTGCAAGCAATGTCGAGGGTCGACGGCCCGAACCAAGATAAACATAAATTGTGCATTTCCGAGGGTCGAACGGCATGAACCATAGATGCATCTATTTTCCCCGCTCGTGAATCAATCATGCGACGCGGTCAACATAATACTAATAAGGCTAACTTGCTCGCGAATCATACATGTGACTCAGGCACCCAAAGTTACACATATTCACACCAATAAACCACATTTTTATCAGGAAAATTAGTTGTTCAATGAAGTGATAAAATTCTCCTTTTAATAAACACGAGTATAATATTTAAAACTTTTCTAGAGATCTACTTGCCAATTTCGACAGGGTTCCAAACTCGATAGGTTTATCCGAAACACAATTATCCAAGGAAGAATCAATTCTCTTCTAGGTGATTAAGAAAAGTAAACTATATCCTTCTCAGAGACTTAGATACTAATTGAAAGCATCACATGATATTTTATTGACAAGGTCACCAGTACAACAAGTAAAGCATGCTAGTGGGTCCTAGACTACCCGGACATGGCATAATAGTAGCTACGCACGGACTCCCGCCACCTCGTGCATACGTATCCCTCGAAGATAATAGCACATACTTAATTAGTTCACCTAGGGGGACAATTCCTCCTCAAAAAGTTAGAAGGGAGACTTGCCTCGCTCTGAAATTCCATAACCGACTTCCAAGCTCTCCCGATGACTCCAATGGATGCACAACGCACCAAAACTATCCAAACAACGACACACCAATGAAAATATACTATAATATTTGCAACAATTCCAATTATATAATTTTCCAACCCCGCTCAGCGAATTGACCAAAATTCCCTCGGGCCCACGTGCCCGGAAATCCAAAATTTCTCAAAGATATATTCTACCCATAGCTTTACTAGTTCAAATATACAATTTAATCTAAATTCCATGCTCAAATTCGTGGTTAAAATCCAAATACAAGTTTCTAGGTTTTCTTCAAGATTTCCCAATTTTCCTACAAATTCTCATGTATAATTCCATGTAATAACCTTGTATTTAACTTAGAAAAATGAAGGAATTACTTACCTAGCATTGCATGAATAAAATCCTCTCTTGAAGCCCCTCAAAATCGCCCCACACCAAAAGAAAATGGGAGAAATGGCCAACAAATCTCGGTTTTAAAACATTATGTCCAAGCCATTTTTCGCACCTGCGATCCAGCTCTCGCACCTGCGATTCCGCAGGTGCGACCAAACTTCCGCACCTGCGGCTTTCCTCAGCTCAAGCCAACTTCGCACCTGCGCTCATTGTCCGCATCTGCGGCTTCGCAGGTGCGGAAACTTCATCGCACCTGCGCTCCCTGCCAAACCAGCAAACTTTCGCACCTGCGGCGCCAAAGCTGCACCTGCAGCCTAAGCCTCGCAGGTGCGGTCACACCAGATGACAGCAACCTCAGCCTTGTTCAAACTCCAAAATTGATCCATTAATCACCTGGATTCCACCCGAGGCCCTAGGGACACTGTCCAATTACACCAACCTGTTCCAAAACCTAGTGCGGACTTGCTCGAGGCCTCAAATCACATCAAACAACGCTGAAATCACGAATCGCTCTAAAATTCAAACTTTAAGAACTTGAAATTCCAAACTTCCACATTCGATGCCGAAACCTATCAAATCACGTCTGATTGACCTCAAATTTTGCACACATGTCATATTCGACATTACGAACCTGCTCCAACTTCCGGAATCGCATTCCAACCCCGATATCGAAATTTCCACTTCCGGTCGAATTGCTCAAAAACCTTCAAATTTCTATCTTTAGTCAAACGACTTCAAAATAACCTACGGACATCCGAATTCACTTCCGATCGCGCTCCAAACTCCAGAATCACCATACAAAGCTATTCCCAGACTCGAAATCCCAAACAGACATCAATATCACGAAAATGTGCCTCAAGCCAAACTTAAGAAATTTCTTCAAAAATGCTGACTTTCACAATATACGTTGAAACACTCCCGGGTTATCCAAAGCCCGATACGGACATACGCCCTAGTCTGAAATCATCATACGAACCTAGTGGAACCTTCAAATCTCGATTCGGAGGTCGTTTAATCAAAATTCCAATCTTAGTCAATTCTTCCAACTCAAAGCTTCTGAAATGAGTATTTCATTCCAAATAAACTTTAAACTTCCAAAAATTCAATTCCGACCACACCTACAAGTGTAGATTTCTCATATTTAAATGACATAGGTCAGTCTAGAACCACCCTAAATAGAGGTCCTAAATACCTCCAGGACCATAGTTAAGGGACGGGTAGTGCATGCACAAGGAACGAGTTAGACGCTATTAGAAAGCTTAGGTAACAACTGAAAGATAGTAATTGGGTAGTAAAGGAGATGATGACCCGTGCGCTAATACTATGAGTAACACCCCAACTCGGGGAAGTTACAAAGTATTGCATGGAATGATCCTAAAGTCTAAAACACCTAGGACCCCCTTTAATTATGTTTAAAGTAATTTGTATTTGTCCAAATTGTTTTATTTTCCTTTTAGACTAATTCCCTTAATTAATTTCAATCGGGACCCACCGTTGTGGACCTCGAGAGGTGCCTAACACCTTCCCCTCAAGATAATTTTGAGCCCTTACCCGATCCCTGGATGCAAACTGGTTTTATGAGTTAATTAATCTAGGTGCCATGACGCACCTTAATCCGTTAGGTGGTGACTATTCAAATCCCTTACCCAATCCCAAAAAGAAGGAGTTGTCCCGGAAATGTCGAAACCCGATTTCGCGAGAAAAAGGGGGGCGCGACAGCATGGGGACTCTGCTGGGGACATTTCTAGGCTCTTACCATAATGAACTTGATTTTGTGAATTAGTATTTAAACATGTCTTTATTATTCCGTTAATACTTGCATACCCCTTCCCACTTTATGTGTATTTATTTGCCTATCTTCAGTTATTTCCGATTTCTCTTTCTTGTTTTATTACTCTTTACTATAGAAACTGACTTGTATCCTTGTTTTCTTTCTTAAATGCCTTTACAATTATTAAATACCGCATTTATCATTTTTTTTTCATCGTGCGAATACGTGACAATGTGCTAGTTTCTGTCGCATAAATCATGCTCAACATCATATTCCACTTGTGCGTAATTAATACCATAGCAACACTTGATGAGTGTTTGAGCTCTTCTTATATCACCCTATTTGAATTTGGAAAGGCTTATTTGCGGTAAAACTAGTCGATCAGCGGTGCAATCGATGGTTTCGTGCCTCCCCCTCAAGTCGTCTGCTTGAGGGTACCAGACTAGAATTCTATAGAAACCTTACTCTGATTATAATTGTACATGCATCATGGTCAAACCTAGCCTGGGTTAATATGTTGTCCACATAATAACCCTCTAAGAAAAGCCTTGTCCAAAGTCTACCGGGGTTTCCATAATCCCAACGGACGCAACCACGATCTGTGCATTAACTTGGAGAAATAAGTGCCAATATGCTAATCATTAATGTATAAATAGTCGAATATGGAGGGGGAAAGGGTCTAACTCTATTTGTTTTGCAGAAAATGAGGCACGAAGTCCCCAGGTTCGGCATGGACCGTGACATACTACCATTGTTGCTAGATTGGTAGGAAGACCTTCCTTCAAGTGATAAAAACCATATGAAAAGAGTCCTTGGAAACCTACCTTCCTTACTAGATATCCAACCAAACAACATGTTGATCGAAGCTGCTACCATGTTCTGGGACAGAGAAAGGGTTGTGTTCCATTTTGGCAACATAGAAATGACCCCTCTTTTGGAGGAAAGAGGGGGATTCGCTGGACTACCTTGGGACAGTCCCGATTTATTGGTGCCGGAAAATCGCACTCCCAGAGGGTTTCTGAAAATGATGGGTTTGAAAAAGAATGACGACTTGGTGGGTCTAAAGAAGTCCTATATACCATTTGAATTCCTTTATGAATGACACGGTCACAGAAAATCCTACCGTATCTTCCATGACGAGTTCTCCGTCACTTCCTTGGGTTGGATTTCTTCGTGTTTATCGTCTGCTTCTTGGGTATGATAGTTTCCAAGAAAAAAGGATAGCGTTCCCACCATACTGCCCATGGAAACAAAAGATTTAATGGGGGAAATTGAGGGACAAACATATATTATCGTCCCTATGATTATAGAAGACATATATCGGGCCTTGGATCGCTGCCAGAAGAGGTTCAAACACTTCGAGGGTTGTAATCTGCTACTACAAATTTGGTTGCTAGAACATTTCTAGAGAGGTCAATACCGCCAAGAGTTTCTGCGAAGGCCGTGGAACGATCACATAGCCTTTCATCACCCCAAGAGAATGACCTTTTATCCCAGATAGGTCTGCTCAACCAGGGAATGCTACAGAATGGGTGCAATTTTTCGACAACTTAACTGAGGACTAGGTTAATTGGATGTTCGAGCGGTTCCCCACCAATGAGTTCATCATCCGATCTAGGGATGCTCCACACTTGGTGTTGATTGGGTTAAGAGGTATACACCCATATGTTTCTATCAGGGTCATAAGACAAGCTGGTAGAAAATAGATTATACCACGAGTCTCCAAAATGAGTCACTACAGAGCAAATATCCAAGATGATGACATCCCATATAAATGTGAAGCTCAACATATGTAGCACTTGAAGATTATTGTGGAAAGGGATACCATCGAGCCGGATCGATATCACACAAGGCATGTGTACTTTTACCCATCATGATTGGAGGACTGCATAGCAGGAATAGTCGAGCCTGGGGTCGGTCTAGGGAACAGATTCGTAGATGAGGCTACCGAATCGCAGGTGAAGTATAACAGACCGTGCAAAAGGGTTCGCGACTCCGAGGCTGAGCATCTAGAACAACATAAGACTGATATGGAATTAATCAATGAATGGAGGGAAATGGCTACCAGATCGAATGAAAGGCTAGAATATCTAGAGCAGGGTCTGATGGAGTTGGAAGGAAAGATGAGGAAAAGAGTCATAGACTGCCAAAATGCTGAAGGTATCGAAGAAGGACATCTCACCAGGGAATACCTACTATTGGACATGCGCGACCTGGGGAACCTGATCGATAGAGCCAAGAGAACCAGGCCTAGAGAAGGTCCTTTTGGGACCAAGTAGATTAGGCTTATTTGTTTTGCTTTTCAAATGTAATAATGCCAAATGCCATTAGTGACTTACCTTATTGTCATTTTAGACTCGTCCTATTTATTGCGTTAATGAAATGAGGCAATTATAGGCATTAAAATTCTCCAAATCTACTTGTCGCTAGGCCTACCTCGGGCAAAACGAGGCTCCCTAATTAGGACGCGAATTTACATTCCCGCAATATGTGTTTAAATACTGCAAACATTTTTCAGAGCTCTCACTAACTTGGTTACCTTTTGTTTTTGTTTCTTCTTTTTTTTTTCTTTTAATTATTCCCATCCCTTAAGGTTGGTTCACACATACTGGCATCATCAGCATATCACACTAGATCCAGAGGCCCTCCACCTCCTCCTCCTCCAAGTGCATCAAAAGGCAAAGGGAAAGCTAAGATGGACAATATGAGTGGCGACAACAGTGCACATGCTAAGAATGCAGAAACTTCTGATGGTCGGAGTACTCCGACACCAAATGACTTGGTTTTATGGCTTGAAAAGAAAATACTTGAACTATAGGGTGATCTTGAGCAGGTTCGCAATTTGGAAAACCTCTCCCTCACACTAAACGTCCCAGATATCATCCATCCAAATACCCAAAAACCCGGCACCTCCTCAGAATACACCCAACCAACGCCAGCAGAATCCTCCCACACCCCACCAATATACAAACCCTCCTCAAAATCCTTTACCCACACCTACACCGCCTCAACATCAACATATCCCGTCTCAATATCCGCAAACCACTTACCACACTCATCAGAATACCCCAAAGCCTATCCCCGATCCCCAAAATTCAACCAATGATCACCATCATACCCAAACTCCTGGCCTTCACCAAAAAAACCCCATATACGTGAAAACCTTACCTCACTCTACTCAACCAATCTCATATACACCAGAATCCACCGAGAAGGAACTGCTCATTAAGAACATGGCAGAGGAGCTCAAGAAACTCACAAGTCGAGTCCAGGGTGTTGAATGAGGCAAAGGAATCGAAGGTCAGAATTACGAGGATTTGTGCATTCAGCCAGATGTGGAACTGCCGGAGGGTTACAAACCTCCCAAGTTTGAAATGTTTGATGGAATGGGTGACCCAAAGGTTCATTTGAGAACTTACTATGACAAGCTCGTAGGGGTTGGAAAGGACAAAAAGATTTGCATGAAGCTATTCATAAGAAGCCTCACTGGAGACGCTCTATCTTGGTACATAAGTCAAAATCCCAAGAAATAGGCTAATTGGGTAAGCATGGCGTCGGACTTCATGGATAGGTTCAGATTCAACATAGAAAATGCACTGGATGCCTTCTATATCCAGAATCTCAAGAATAAGCCCATTGAGACTTTCCGCGAGTACGCCACTCGATAGAGGTCAGAAGTAGCGAAGGTCAGGACGGCATTAGATGAAGAGCAAATGAACAAGTTCTCCGATATCATCAAGCTCGGAGAAAGGATCGAGGAAGGTATCAAAAGTGGAATGGTGACAAATTTTGAGGCACTGCAGGCCACGAATAAAGCACTACAATTAGGAGGCATATCAAAGAAGAAAGAAGTGGGAACAGTAATGGTTGCCCAAGGTCCGAAATCTCCATTTGTGTACCAAACACCTCCGCCCACATACCAACCTTCACCTCCCAGATATCCTCAACCCTATACCGCCTACCACACCTATAATACTTAACCAGCCTATTATCATTCACCTTCATCTCGTCCAAATTACCAAAAACCCAGGCCCAATTTTAATTGCAAACCACCTAGACAATACACCCTTATTGTTGAACCCATTGACCAATTGTATGAAAGATTAAAAGATCCTGGATATGTCACCCTTAATCCTGTCGTGGCTATGGAAAACTCGTCTCCATGGGTCAACCCAAACAAGACGTGTGTGTACCATTCCGGTATGAAGGGGCATATTGTTGATGAATGTCGCACCCTGAAAGATAAGATCCAAACACTGATTGACACCAAGGTCATACATGCAAAAGAAACCACACCCAATGTCCACAACAACCCCCTCCCAGATCATAGGGGTGACGGAGTCAATATAATAGAAACTGATGAAGAATGGGATCCCGAGGGATCAATCGGACTTATTCGGGAAGGTGATGATCCTAAGAAGTCGGCAGTCATGCTTAATCCCTTTGTGGTACAGGTATAGCCGCCGGTAAAAGATGAGGTAACCGCACCGGCTCCCTTTGAAGTTGAAGTGACACCACCTGCAGCTACACATGCTCCGTTTGAGGTAGAAGTATTCACACCTTTCACTGTGACGGTGACATCCACAACACCTTTCAGTTCCAACGATGTACCTTGGGATTATGTTGCCGAAGCTAGGAGAAAAGGGAAAGCAAAAATAGAAGAGTCCGGCACTGCACAAGGAATGACCAGAACGGGAAGAATTTACACACCTGAGCATTTGGGAGAAACCAGTAAGCAAGCTTCCAACAAACAACCCGTCATTGGAACTGGTTCAGATGACCTTTGGAGGAAAGTACAAGCAAGGGAGTATTTTGTTGTTGATCATATGAATAAGACTCCTGCCCAGATATCCTTCTTGTCGTTGCTGCAAAATTATGAAGCATACAGGAATGCTCTGAGGAAGGTACTGAATGAAGCATATGTGCCCAACAACATTACTAGGGAGAAATGGCAAATATGGTGGGACAAGTGTTGGAAAGCCATAAGATCGCCTTCCATAAGACGAATTGCCACCTGAAGGATTAAGCCACAACAGGGCACTTTACATTACAGTGCAATATAAAGATAATTTCATTGCCAGAGTTATGATAGACGGAGGGTCAAGCCTCAACATCTGTCCCTTGACAACTCTGAAGAGGTTGGGCAATGGCTTACATGAAATACGAGTAGGATCTATGAATGTGAAAGCATTTAATGGGTCACAAAGAGCCACGATTGGAGAAACCAACCTATGCTTGCAAATGGGTCCTACCTGGTTCGATGTTGAATTCCAGGTACTAGACATATCCGCCACCTACAATCTGCTGCTGGGACGGCCTTGGATATATGCTGTTGGAGCTGTCGCATCTACTTTGCACCAAGCCGTAAAATTTTAATTGAAACATCAAGAAGTGATGATCCATGGAGATGGGAGCAACCCCATTTACACCAGTCAGACTGTTCCAGTGGTAGAAAATAGAAGGAAGTTAGGTGGAGAAACCTACCATCGCATCGAACGTGTTAATGCGATTGAGAAGGATAAATGGTGGAGTAGAAAAATAGAAAGCATACTGGCATGGCAGGGTATGAACCGGGTAAGGGGCTTGGTAAAAAGCTTCAAGCTATCTCCAAACCAGTACAGCTGAAGCGCCATGGCACAACCTTCGGGCTCGAAAATCAATATACCTGGCAGGAATATCGGAATTGGTCACCACCATAGCGTGGTCCATATTATCCTCTTGAGCAACCCGTGATGCATATGAATCAGACCTTCTAGTAGGCCGACACAATATGGGGATCAGAGGAAGAAGAAGCCTTGGCAGCATTGAGGAATTTGTTCTTGGAAGACGATGATATGGATTGTTGTGTAATAGTTGAGGTGGAGGAGGAAGAAGGCATCACTATCCAAACATTGGAGAAGGGAGCATCTCTCAAGAATTGGACCGTGAAACCATCAAGGGCCCGACGAGTCTCGGGGTAGCAAGGTTGATAGCATTGTTTACTTATGAAAATGATTTCCTCTTTGGCATTTTGTTTTAAATAATACTTTCAGTGTTCCATTTCGAAAAACATTATTTGAAATCATTTTGTTTAACATTTTAAATGACTTGATTTTTTATTATTGCTATTTTTCTTTCATATCTTTATCCCTACAGCATTACTATTTCTTACCATGATGAACGAACGAATGTGACATGTAATGAGACAATGCAACAGAAGGACAGTTGATGCGTGGCTAGAATTCATGGTTTAACACGTTATGTGCCTTACATTTTATGTGCGTTAATGATAAAAATACACTTTTATGTTGCATAGTGGAGTCTATTTCATGTGTAGGTGCATTGGAGATGGAAACCGATCTAAATGGATGCATGAACGTCGAAAATACGCTCAAGAGTCAAAAAGGAGTGACCCGGGATATAGCGGGGCGTTTTGGCCTTAAAGTCAGGCCAACCCGGGCGTTAGTGGGGCGTTTGGCCCCTAAAGCCAGGGTCCGCCTGGCGTTAGTGGGGCGTTAGACCACTAAACCCAAGTCTGCCCTGGCTTTAAGGGGGCGGTTGAGCCCAAACGCCTGGGTCCCGAGGTCCGGTCAATTCCGAGTTTTAAAGAGTTTTAAGTATTTCCCGGTTGGAATAGAAGTCTCCTACATGTTTAGGGTTTATCCCAAACATATAAATAGACCCCAAAACACAACTTGGAGAGGAGGAAGCCATTAAAGTGAAGACAAACATGTGGATTACTACTCAGTGAGGAAAACATTGATTTTTATAGCTCTTATTTATTATTTTGTAGTTCAACTATGCAAGTTATTTTAGAATTGATTATTATGAATATGAGTATCTAATTTTATTAATCTAGGGTTTTGGTGGAACCCGTTGGGGGATAAACTTATTGTGATATTAATATAGTTTTGATTGGTTGATTAATCTCTATTTGTTCAACTATGTTCTTGTTGTAGTTGATTGAAGGGCCCTCAATTAGATGTTCCTATTTGTTATGTATCTACTTGAGAGAGAGTGCATATTTAGGTAGTTTTTTGAACAACATCACTCCCGGAGTATAGACGAAAGTCATAACCGAGGGTTTAGAGGTTGGATTAGAGATAACGATACCTCGGGTGCAATCTAAAGTGAACTGTAATGCAATCTAGCTAGCGTAACTTGAGAGAGTGCGTCTAGTAAATTATCATAATTACTTGAGAGAGATTTATGGTAGATAGAGTGTTCATGATTGATAGAGACGATTAATTAAGCTATAAGAAGTATCCGAGAAAAAGTTCACCAACGGGGGAAACCATAACCTTAGACCTTTATCATAATTGTTTACAACACATTGTTAGTAATTGTTACTTATTATCA
>ML410058.1:0-23585 GCA_005239525.1 Nicotiana knightiana | reverse complement strand
TAAATGGATGCATGAACGTCGAAAATACGCTCAAGAGTCGAAAAGGAGTGACTCGGGCTATAGCCGAGCGTTTGGGGCTTAAATCCAGGCCTACTCAGGCTATAGTGGGGCGTTAGAGCCCAAACGCCAGGCCTGCCTAGGCTATAGCTGGGGGTTTGGGGCTTAACGCCTGGGGTCTCTGAGTCCGGTCCAATCATTATTTTGAAGGTTTTAAGTGTTTCTCGGTTTGAATAGAATTCTCCTACACGTTTAGGGTTTGTCCCAAACATATGAATAGACCCAAAAACAAAACTTTGAGGGGAGAACGCCATTTTTGGAGAGAAGATACACACAAGATCATTGAGNAAACATATAAATAGACCCCAAAACACAACTTGGAGAGGAGGAAGCCATTAAAGTGAAGACAAACATGTTTATTACTAGTCAGTGAAGCAAACATTGATTTTTATAGCTCTTATTTATTATTTTGTAGTTCAATTATGCAAGTTATTTTAGAATTGATTCTTATGAATATGAGTAGCTAATTTTATTAATCTAGGGTTTTGGTGGAACCCGTTGGGGGATAAACTTATTGTGATATTAATATAGTTTTGATTGGTTGATTAATCTCTATTTGTTCAACTATGTTCTTGTTATAGTTGATTGAAGGGCCCTCAATTAGCTGTTCCTATTTATTATGTATCTACTTGAGAGAGAGTGCATATTTAGGTAGTTGTTTGAACAACATCACTCCCGGAGTATAGACGAAAGTCATAACCGAGGGTTTAGAGGTTGGATTAGAGATAACGATACCTCGGGTGCAATCTAAAGTGAACTGTAATGCAATCTAGCTAGCGTAACTTGAGAGAGTGCGTCTAGTAAATTATCATAATTACTTGAGAGAGATTTATGGTAGATAGAGTGTTCATGATTGATAGAGACAACTAATCAAACTATAAGAAGTATACGAGAAGGAATTCACCAATGGGGGAAACCATAACCTTAGACCTTTATCATAATTGTTTACAACACATTGTTAGTAATTGTTAGTTATTATCATTGTCAGTAGAATTAGTAAAACATCATCAATTTATATTCAAAAAGTCTTGAGAGAATTGATTGAGTAAAAGTTGCATATTCTAAAGACTTGATTGATACGTAAATTCCCTGTGGGATCGACTCTGGGCATAATACCCCGGATTATATTTGCAATGCTCGCTTAGTCTTTTATAAGACATAATTGAGCGTGATCAACAGTGACTCGGAAGAAATAAAAGATGAGGATGTAATACCTGAGGAAATTGTCAGAGAAGTGGAGAACTTTGAGAACAAGCCCAAGTCCAGCATGGACGAGACCGAGATAGTCAACTTGGGAGATTCCGAAACTGTCAAGGAAACCCGCATAAGCATCCATTTGTCACCGTCGGATAAAGAAGAATACACTCGGTTCCTAAAAGAATATGAGGATATATTTGCATGGTCATACAACGATATAACAGGGTTGAGCACATCCATAGTGGCTCACAAGTTACCTACAAATCCAATGTGCCCGCCAGTGAAGCAAAAACTCAAAAAATTCAAGCCAGACATGAGCCTGAAAATCAAGGAGGAAGTCACTAAGCAGATTAAAGCCAAGGTCCTCAGAGTAGTTGAGTACCCAACTTGGTTGGCTAATACTGTACCAGTTCCAAAGAAAGATGGGAAATTCAGAGTCTGTGTTGATTATCGTGGTCTAAATAGAGAAAGTCCCAAGGATGATTTCCCGCTACCAAACATACACATTCTGATCGACAATTGCTCCAAGCATGAACTCCAGTCGTTTGTAGATTTTTTCGCGGGTTACCATTAGATCTGGATGGACGAAGAAGACTCCGAGAAAATAGCCTTCATTACACCGTGGGGAGTTTACTGCTACAAAATGATGCCATTTGGTTTAAAGAATATTGGGGCCACCTACATGAGGGCTATGACAACGATCTTCCATGATATGATACATAAAGAAATAGAGGTATATGTTGACGACGTCATCATCAAATCCAAGAGGGCTACAGATCACTTAGTAGATTTGAGGAAATTCTTTGACTGGCTACGGAAGTACAATCTAAAGTTAAATCTCGCAAATTGTGCATTCGGGGTTCCTGCCAGAAAATTGTTGGAATTCATCGTCAGTCACCGAGGAACAGATTTGGACCCGTCAAAGGTTAAAGCCATCCAAGAATTACCACCACCAAAAATCAAGAAGTATGTGATGAGTTTCTTGGTACGTCTCAACTACATCAGTCGTTTCATAGCACACTCCACAGTAATATGTGAGCCGATTTTCAAAATGTTGAAGAAGGATGCCGCAACCAGTTGGACCGAGGATTGTCAAAAGGCTTTTGACAAAATCAAGGAGTATTTGTCCACACCGCTAGTCTTAGTCCTGCCAGAGCCTGGTAGACCACTACTACCCTACCTTGCAGTGTTAGATGGAGCTTTCGGTTGTGTTCTGGGACATCATGACGAGACGGGAAGAAAGGAGTTCAGTCTGTATGAAGCACGATACTCTCTACTAGAACGCACTTGCTACGCTCTAACTTGGATAGCTCAGAAGCTAAGACATTACTTCTGTGCCTATACTACCTATCTTATATCAAGGATGGATCCCCTGAAGTACATCTTTCAGAAACCCATGCCTACTGGGAAGCTGACCAAGTGGAAAATCTGCTGGAAGAGTTCGACATTATCTATGTAACTCAGAAAGCAGTCAAGGGACAAGCATTAGCAGATCATCTTGCTGAAAATCTTGTAGGAGGAGAATACGAACCCCTAAAAACGTATTTTCTTGATAAGGAGGTATCATTTGTAGGAGAAGATATTGCTGAAGCCTACGATGGTTGGAGGATGTTTTTTGACGGATTTGCAGATTTTAAAGGAGTGGGTATCGGAGTTGTCTTGGTATCATAAACCGGTCAGCATTATCCAGTGTCTGCAAAACTCAGATTCCCATGCACTAACAACATGGCGGAATATGAAGCCCGCATATTAGGGCTCAACCTGGCTGTTGATATGAATATTCAAGAACTGCTGGCAATCGGCGATTCAGACCTGCTAGTACATCAGGTACAAGGAGAATGGGCTACCAAGAATTCCAAAATACTGCCATATCTGCATTATGTACAAGAAAAGAAGAAGAGGTTTACAAAGATATAATTCAGGCATGTCCCCAGAATTCAGAATGAATTCCCGGACATATTGTCCACCTTGTCATCAATGATACAACATCCAGACAAGAATTTCATCGATCCCATTCCGGTGAGAATCCATAATCAGCCGGCATACTGTGCTCATGTTGAAGAAGAAATAGACGAAAATCCCTGGTTCCACGACATCAAAGAATATTTGACAAAAGGAGAATACCCGGAGCATGAAAACCATACTCAGAAACGCACCCTTCGGAGATTTTCCAATCACTTCTTCCAAAGCGGAGGAACCCTGTACAGGAGAACTCTCGATCTAGGACTGTTAAGGTGTGTTGACGCAAAAGAGGCTTCCAAATTGCTCGAGGAGATACATGCCGGAACCTGCGGCCCACATATGAATGGTTTTGTCTTGGCCAAGAAGATACTCAGGGCTGGATACTTTTGGATGACCACGGAAACAAACTGCATACGGTACGTTTATATATGCTACAAATGCCAGATACATGCAGACATGATACGGGTGCCACCAAACGAGCTTAATGCAACAAGCTCACCTTGGCCTTTTGCTGCCTGGGGAATGGATGTCATCGGCCCAATTGAGCCCACCACTTCAAACGGGCACCGGTTCATTTTAGTAGCCATCGGCTACTTCACTAAATGGGTTGAAGCTGCATCTTACAAAGTTGTGATCAAGAAGGTCGTTGCAGATTTTGTCTAAGACCAAATTGTTTGTCGATTTAGGGTTCCAGAGTCCATCATTACTGACAATGCCTCCAATCTCAACAGCGATCTGATGAAATCCATGTGTGAAACTTTCAAAATCAAGCACAAGAATTCCACGGCATACAAGCCTCAAATGAATGGAGTCGTGGAAGCCGCCAATAAGAACATCAAGAAGATACTAAGGAAAATGGTAAAGAATCACAAGCAATGGCACGAGAAATTACCATTCACCTTACTGGGATACCGTACGACAATCCGCACATCAACGGGGCAACTCCTTATCTGCTGGTTTATGGTATCGAAGTTGTCATTCCCGTCGAGGTAGAAATTCCTTCTTTAAGAATCATACAAGAAGTCGAACTCAGTGATTCAGAATGGATAAGGAACCGCTATGAGCAATTAGACCTCATAGACGGCAAGAGGATGAATGTAGTGTGTCACGGCCAGCTCTATCATAATAGAATGTCCAGGGCTTTCAATAAAAGGGTCAAACCAAGACAGTTCACGCCGGGGCAGCTGGTACTGAAATGGATTTTTCCACATCAAGATGAGGCCAAAGGGAAATTCTCTCCCAACTGGCAAGGTCCTTACATGGTTCACAAAGTATTGACAGGATGAGCGCTCATACTTGCAGAGATGGACGGAGAAATCTGGCCAAAGCCTATCAATTCAAATGCAGTCAAAAGATACTATGTGTAAACCATTTATGCTTCTTCATATGATGTAAATTGAATTATGCTCGACCTAATTCCCATTTACGAGGGAATACAAAGGCAGCCCTGTGGGTTCGGCCACAATTCAATAAAATTTCCATTTTCCCCACAATCATAAACTGGGGAAGAATTTTGAGGAGGACCCTCAAAATTCCGAAGCAAGTTCAGCCAATTGTAGCATATGGAGCAGTCAGAAAGGTCATCTAGTTAACAGGGGATCCTCAAAATTCTGCGGCAGCGGAAGTCGCAATGTCTGTAATAATGGCACAGTTACTGGTTCATCTAACTAACTTCTAAACTGCATACTACTTTGTCTATGAAAATTATACATGCATGCTTTTGAAAAAGAAACTTTTCTTTAGCCAAATGCTACCCTAATAGCTTGAACAGGATCTTTAGACAGAGTGGAGCAAATCGAGCAATCAAAGGCACGAACCAACCTCCCCCTGCAAAAGCTCACAAATTTTATTTGGACGCAGGACTATATCATCATGATAAACACCATCGCAACGATGCAATCGCTATGCATGAAACACATTGTCAGCTAAGAATACTTCACTCTTACTCTTCTCTTTGCATGGGACTAAGAACTGTCTCAATCCTGGCATGAGGCTAAGTCCTGCCTCCCTATTTGCATAAGGCTACGCACTGCCTTCTCTTTGCCTGAGACTAAGCCCTGTCTCAATCCTTGCATCTTTATTTGCATAAGGCTAAGCACTGCCTTCTCTTTGTCTGAGACTAAGCTCTATCTCAATCCTTGCATGAGGCTAAGCCCTGCCTCCCTACTTGCATAAGGCTAAGCACTGCCTTCTCCCCGTATGAGACTAAGCTATGTCTCTATCCTTACATAAGGCTAATCCATGCCTCCCTATTTGTATAAGGCTAAGCAATATCTTCTCTCTGCATGGGACTAAGCACTGTCCCGAATCTTGCATGAGGCTAAGACCTGTCTCAAATCACTTGCATGAGGCTAAGCCCTTCCTCACTTGCATGAGGCTAAGCCCTGCCTCCCTATTTGCATAAGGCTAAGCACTACCTTCTCTCTGCATGGGACTAAGCACTGTCCCGAATCTTGCATGAGGCTAAGCCTTATCTCAAATCACTTGCATGAGTCTAAGCTCTGCCTCCCTATTTGCATAAGGCTAAGAATTGCCTTCTCTCTACATGGGACTAAGAACTGTCCCAAATCTTGTATAAGTCTAAGTTATGCCTTCTCTTTGCATGGGAATAAGCAGTATCCCGAACCTTGCATAAGGCTAAGCCCTGCCTCCCCACTTGCATGAGGCTAAGACCTGCCTCCCTATTTGCGTGAGGCTAAGCCCTGCCTTCTCTTTGCATGGGACTAAGCACTATCCTAAATATCACATGAGACTAAGCACTATCCCTCTTGCATTGTTCTTTTCTATCGGGCTAAGCTCTACCCTCAATTCACACAAGACTAAGCCCTGTCTTGTTACTTCTAGAATCATGCCTCTGCACCTCATGGGATGAAATATAGCCAACTTGTCCGAAGGCGTCATAGTCTGAAGGCACCATCCTCATATCCAGAAGACATCATGCCATGGCCTGAGGATCTCTCAAACTACATCATTATTCAAAGGTGTCATGGTTCGGAGGCACCATTGTCATGGCCCGAGAATATCATTTCATGGCCTGAGAATCCTTTACCACACAATTCATGGCCCGGGACGTCATGGTCTAAGGACATCACCCTCACCGTCCAAAGACGATCTCTATGGTCCAGAGGGAATTTTCATCATGTTTAAATTTATGCGATAATCTATATGCACGCATTGTATTTTGAGTTTGTAGGTAATCCGGGAAGCAACCGTTCTCATAACTGGAGCAATCTTCGCTCCGGTTTCCATTCAACGCTCATATCCTCCAATTGTTTCAAACGTAACCGATCACCGTCCATTACCCATCCTCACCGGATGACCACTCAAATATACATAACCATTCTCAATCCCGATTTGTCCCATCCAAATTATTCAGTCCGTTCTTACAACAATTCCATCGGTTTATTCCACCGTGGGATCCAGAATTACACATGGCCTGATTCCAGTAAAACCAGGGATATGTAGGCAACTCAGAGACCAGAGTGCGGCTTATATTTCTCAAAACATTCCATTCGGTCAAAATCGGTCATCATTTTCTTTACCCGATAACTCTTTCACCCTTCCCGGATAAAGAATGTCAGCTGTTGATACCCAATTTTTCCCTCATATTTTTCAAATATATATATATACCTTCAAAATAGTTTACATGCATCATCATTTGATTTACAAACAGGAACAAGCATTTTTCATAATTTTCTATAATTTTTAAAGGCTTTAAATCAATTTATTCCTGTATTTTTTATTATATAAATACTCATTAATTACCTCACAAATTATTTTGTGATGATTTTATCATCTAATTTAATCATTTACACCCATATTAGGTTTTAAATATTTTTAGCATATTTGTCATAATTACATTTGCATTTTAAGGGCTAAAATTGCACATTTGCAATAATAGCCTATATGCATTTATAATTACTTTATTTATGCTAAAATAATATTTTTATACTTTTATAATGATAAAAAATTGTTTTTATTTATTTTATGCACAAATGATATTTTTTATTTATCCATTATTTTTATAAATTATTTATTGGTTAAATTTGAGTATTTAAAATCTGGCCCCATTTTTTTAATTAAATTCGGACCTAAAACTACCCAAACCAGCCCAAGCCCAATACTCCTAACCCAAATAACCTTACCCGTTAAATTAAAACCCAACCCAGTCCGCCTTAATCCCAGCCGTTGATCAAAGTGATCAACGACTCACAAATAACGACCCCATTTCCTTATATCTCCCTCCTCTCTACCCTAATCTTTATTTCCTAAATCTGCCGCCCTTATTTACCCTCCACCGATGAACCCTAATTCCGCCGCCTCGCCCAAATCCCCCAAAATCTCGTTCCTAATGGGATTCTTTCCCTATCCCCTTACCATTTCGGTATTTTTCCCTTATTTGGTGTTATATTATGGGATAACTTAGGTACTTGCCTAAACATGGAAAGTACCCCATATTTGATTCTATCCTAATCAAGATTTACCTCTTGAATCTGGACGACCTTGAGTCTAAACACGTTATTTGTATCATGAGAGCCCGATTCGCTCGTATCTCGCTGGTTCGAACGTAACCCTAAAGTTAGGGTTTTCAGATTCTCTTATTCAAACCAAAACTGGTTCAAGTTTTGATTTTGAATATTATTTCGTCTATATTCACTCTATTACACATGAATCTGTCTATTTCCGTTAATTCCTTTTACTTGCCCTAGATTAGGGTTTTTGATCTTTTAAATCGAACCAATCCAGTTTGATTCTCTATTTCTTCTAAATAGCTTCCTGTCTATGTCCATTGTATGCAGTATGTGATTATTTTATCCTTATTTTTGTAACGACCCGGCCGTTCATTTTGAGCTCTAGCGTGTCGTTCATCGGTTTGAAGTCATGAGCAGCTTCATTTCAGGTATTATGACCCGTGGGCATAGTCAGAATTGAATTCCAGGAAGTTTAGCATTAATTTGGAAAGAAAATTCTCATTTCAGAAGCCTTAAGTTGGAGAAATCAGCTAAGATTGGAATTTTGAGTAAATGACCTCTGAATCAGGATTTGAAGGTTCCAGCAGGTTCATATGATGATTTTGGACTTGGACGTATGTTCGTCTCGGGGTTTGGATAACCTGGGAGCGCTTCGACGTATATTATGGAAGTTAGCATTTTAGAAGGATTTCATGAATTTAGGCTTGAAGTGCATATCAGTGAGGATGATGTCCGTTTGGGATTCCGAGTCTGGGAATAGCTCCGTATGGTGATTCTGGAATTGGGAGCGCGATCGGAGGTGCATTTGGATGTCCATAGGTCATTTTGGGGTCATTTGGCTAAAGATAGAAATTTGAAACTTTTTGAAGAATTCGACCGGAAGTGGGAATTTTGATATCGTGGTCGGAAGGCGATTCTGGAAGTTGGAGCAAGTCCGTAATGTTGAATATGACTTGTGTGCAAAATTTGGGGTCAATCGGAGGTGATTTGATGGGTTTCGGCATCGAATGTGGAGGTTTGGAATTTCAAATTCTTAAAGATTTGGATTGGAGAGCGATTCATTGTTTCAATGATTGTTTGATGTGATTTGAGGCTTCGAGCAAGTCCGTGTTATGTTTTGGGATAGGTTGGTATGATTGGACGGGGCCCCGGGGGCCTCGGGTGGATTCCGGGTGGTTAATAGATCAAAGTTAAAGTTGGAAAAAGGGCTGAAGCTTGGTGCCATCTGGTGTAATCGGAGCTGCGAGGCTTTGACCGCAGGTGCGGAGCGGCAGGTACGGCTAAGGGCGCCGCAGGTGCGAGATTGGGGTTGGAACTGAGGAGGCCGCAGGTACGGAATATTGGTTGCACCGCGGAATCGCAGGTGCGAAGAGGGGATCGCAGGAGTAGGAATTTGCTGGGTCAAGTCAGAGCCGCACCTGCGATGGAATTTCTGCAGGTGCGGAGCCGCAGGAGCAGCCATTGGATCACAGGTGCGAAAGAGGCCTGGGCAGAATATTTTAAAGACGGGTTTATGTCATTTCTCACCTATTTTTCATTGTCTTGGGTGATTTTTGGAGAGCATTTCAAGCGGGATTCTCGTCAGGCACCAAGGTAAGTAAACTCCTTCCGTTATTAGATGAATACAAGATTATATGCGTGGATTAGACATGGAAATTGGTAGGAATTTGGGAAATTTTTTAAGAAACCTAGAAAATGTAAATTTGGAATTTAGCCACGAATTTGAGTATGGAATGTAGAGTAAATTGCATGATTGAACTAGTAGAGCTATGGGTAGCATGTATCTTCAAGAATTTCGAATTTTCGGGCGCGTGGGCCCGAGGGCATTTTGGTCATTTCTTCGAGCGGGGTTGGGAAATTATATAATCCGAATTTGTTGTGAGTATTAGGATGAATTTTCATTGCTTTGCCATTATGTGGTAGTTTCAGAGCGTTGTGCGTCTGCGGGAGTCATCGGAAGGGCTTGGAAGCCGGTGTTGGAATTTCGGAGCGAGGTAAGTTTCCTTTCTAACTTTGTGAGGGGAAATCGTCCCCCTAGGTGAATTAATTAAATACATGTTATTATCTTAGGGGGCTACGTATGCACGAGGTGACGGGAGTTCATGCGTAGCTACTATTATGTCATGTCCATGTCACTAGCATGCCTTACGTGTTATACTTGTAATCATGCATGTAATATTAAACTACTAATATAATCGAAGACGTAATTGAATATCTAAAATAAAACTAGATTTCATCTTGTTAATCTTCTAAAAAGAGAATTTATCTCTCTATGGATATTTGTGTACCTGGACTAGGTAGTATCGTGCAATGTCATTAAACTTGACAAATGAGTTTCAAAAACAAATGATTTCAAAACCTATATTTCATGTTTCTTATAATGATGATTTTACCACTTTCCTGAGAAAACTATTTTCTTGATAAAAATACGGATTTAATGTGTGGAATGTGTCAGCACCCGAGTCGCATGTATGATTTGCGAGCGGGGGAAGCTTTATAATATTCAGTATAAGTGTGTCAGCACTCGAATCGCAGGTATGATTCGCGATCGAGGGAAGCTTTATGGTAATTTGGTATAAATGTGTCAGCACCCGAGTCGCAAGTATGATTCGCGAGCGGGGGAATCTTTAAAATATTCAGTATAAGTGTGTCAGCACTCGAATCGCAGGTATGATTCGCGATCGAGGGAAGCTTTATGGTAATTTGGTATAAACGTGTCGGTACCCGAGTCGCAGGTATGATTCGCGAGCGGGGGAAGCTTTACAATATTCAGTATAAGTGTGTCAGCACTCGAATCGCAGGTAGATTCGCGATCGAGGGAAGCTTCATGGAAATTTTATATAAATGTGTCAGCACCCGAGTCACAGGTATGATTCGCGAGCGGGGGAAGCTTTACGTCTATTCAGTGTCTTGATATTTCCTTATGACTCCGGCCGGTTGTCTTATCCTTGTGTGCGCATGACTATTTGGTACAGTTTTATTGATATTGGCATGATATGTATTTGGGAAAAAGGAAAGTGTACTTTGTTGTTTATTCTCGGTAGTTACCTGGATTTCTGTACTTGATACGTATTCGTTGTTCACTGTCTTACATGTCTACTGTATTTCACCATATTCTGTCATAAATTATATTGTTGGACCCTAGTGAGTGTCTAATGTGACCTCTCGTCACTACCTCTCTGAGGTTAGGCGGGCGAATTACTGAGTACACGTTGTTTTTGTACTCATGCTACACTTGTTGTGCATTTTATTGCACAGGTACTTTCATAGCAATGTGGAGGATTCGGAGACTTAGGCGAGCTGGATCATCCGGAGGCGACCTGCAGCTGACAGTGTCTCCTTCGTACTGTATTTATTTCATTTAAATTTCCTTATCCAGTTGTATTTCGGACAGGCTTGTAATGGTTGTATAAATTCTTAGAAATTGCTCATGTACTTGTGACACCAGGTTCTGGATTAGGTTCGGATGTGTTAGGCTATATTTGTTATGGTGTAGTATTCCAACCCTTGTTTTGAACTAACAGGTTTTTATTTGGTTGATATGTAATAAAGTGAAAGGAAATGTTTTTCATAAATTTCAAAAACCGGAAAGTTATTTCAACTAATTAAGGGGTTGGCTTGCCTGACAGTAGTGTTCGACGCCATCACGAATCGTAGATTTTGGGTCGTGACAACATGGTATCAAAGAGCTAGGTTCTCGTAGGTCTCACGAGTCATGAGCAAGTCTAGTAGAGTCTTGTGGATCGGTACGGAGACGTCTGTACTTATCTTCGAAAGGCTACAGGGTTGTTAGGAGTACTTCCCTGATTCTTCATCGTGCGAGTTGATTCCTTTGAGGCTTATGCCTATGTTCATTCCTACTCAATCTTACGTGTCACGAAGCGCTTGCTATGGATCAGGAATCTGAGGAATGGAAATGGTACTACGAATGTAATCCGAGATGCTGCCATGTGTAATTGGTCGTGGCTATTGTTATGGCCCTGCAAAAGGGTAATATGTATTTCAGGTCAGTAGTTGTGTTTCTGGGAGCCTTAAGGCTGTGCTCGGGTAGTGATGATGTTTGCAATTAGTTGTCGCGCGGTGTCGTTATGATGATAGAATGCTTGCCCTTATGTTGAGGGTGATGAATGGTTTGAAGGGACTTCTTCTCAGAGTTTGATTTCTAGATTTCAGTGCTTTTGTGTCGGCAGAGGAAGGGCATTTGGGTTATGAATGGTCCGGTTGGGGTTGATAAGGTAGTAAGACTTGGCATCTTCAAGTGAGGTGGGATATGCACCTGTGACGTGTAGTCGTCGTCATTGATCGGATGGAATGTGTTAGGTTCGGCGGTGCTATGGTTTCTTCGATTGCGTGGGGTCAGAGTATCGAGAAGAAGTGTTGAAGAATGCGGTTGGCAAGGATCGTGAGGTGCGGTGGTTCAGTACCGGATAAGTGTTGTTAATGAAGGCAGCTAGAGAAAGATGATCTTCGGAGAGCATGAAGTCGTGGTGATCTGTTGGTTTGAGAGCTACAGAGAACGGTCCTGAAGTAAGGCCAGGCGGTGGTTCCATTTCTAAGAGGCCAGGTGTAAGAAGCGAAAGTCGAGCAGTCGCAAAGTAGGGGAGTCCCACCATCTGCAGTTGGGTCGTAGGGTTGTCTTCACATAGGGTCGCGGATTGTCAGCGTGTTGGCAAGTTATTTCAGCTAAGGGAAAGGAGTAAAATGGTGATTGTGCGTGGGGTTTGATGAATATGTGCAAAAGTTATCCCTGTCGGGCCAGGGTTAGGCTTTGGAAGATTCAGGATTTAGTCTTAAGGCATGGGCGAGTTGTAAGGATAGTGACTCAGTCACATGTTTCCTTGAAAGGGGTGTTCCTGTGCTAGAAGAGCCTTGGAGTTGATTGTATTCAGGGCCAGTCAGAGTGGGTGACTCTCAATAGTGGTCCTAGTGAGTTCAAAAGTTAAGAATGCGGCGATTAAGGATTTCAGGCAGTAGTATGATCAAAAATTGAGCTTTTGCAGAGTAATCTCTGAGAAAAATGAGGATGGTTGGAACGTTCTATGATATGTTTCAGCATGCAAGATAATATTGGAGGAGTGAGAGAAATAGACTCCGGATTGAAGAAAAGATTATCAGAAGGGTATGAGACGGGTTGCGGGATTTGGGCAGCATAGTGTCGTGAATCAAGGTCACTTGGGATGAGTGAGGGTTGAGTTTGCTATGGGTTGAAGGAAGTTGCTATTATTCCTGAGGCAATTGAAGATGATTAAAAGAAGATGGATTGATTAGCCATGGTTTAAATGGCACATTTTCGGCAGTGATCGGTTCCTTTGATGTGATTTAGTTATGCATGTGGTTTGTGCCGGTGTGTGCGGGGCTTGTCAGCCGTCGTAACGGATCTCATGTGGGAGCACTTGAGTGTTATGGCCTGTCAGGTGTAGGCGGATCTTGGGAGGGTTATGGTGGTATAGACTACTACGTAAGGATTTGCATGTTGGGTGATTGTGGGAATTCACTCGTGTGTTGAGATGGTACTCTTGAATTGAGTCAAGTAAAAAGTTTCTATATGATGAAGTGTTCACCCTATTGGTGGTTCGGAAGTTATGGTGGAATTCTTGCGCTACCTCATGGTTGTATGTTAGGTGCGGGAAGCAGTATGTAACTGGGAGTAAGAATCGATATTGAGGTCCGATGTTTATAAGGATGTCATGAGCTCGGAAGAGCAAGACAAAGTGATTTGAAAGTTCAGAGTAAGCTGGTGTTATTTTCAGTGTCACCTGAGATTGATATTCGGTGAAAGAGGCTTTGTACCCTAGTCATGGGTTCTTCATGTGTTTTGCGGACTTAGTGTGGTCGGTATTATGGATGGGAAGACTTGTTGCCTTGTGTGGAAGGTCGTGGAAGCATGACCGCGAAAACATTGTATAAAGTGTGACATGTAGTCACTTGATGGATTTCATATTTGGACTGAGTATGAAGAAGTGAAATATTGCTTAATTAAGAATTTACGCCTGAAGGGCGTCCGGTTCAGTTGATTATGGATTATGGGGTGTTAGACCCGGTGATGATGGTTGTTCTCGTGTATTATGAGAGAAAGTGGGTTAATATGGACCCAGGCGAAAGCTATTAGCTTAGTTGGTACGAGAAAGGTGGCTCGATGTTTGTGGATGGATTTAAATATGATAACAGACTCCGTATGAGCCAGGCATGTTCCTTTCAGTAGAGCACTTTTCATGGAAAGGTATTAGAACATCGGGTGTTGTTCCGTCTTCATCAAATTCATGTGTTATTGTGATTGTGCCGTGTGAGTTGTGAAACGGCTTTGATAATTTCTTATGTGTTGAGGTCCTGCGTAGTGGGGATGTTATGTGAGCAGGATAACTCTTGAGATCCAGAGTGTATATATATATCGCACCTCAGTTGTGCTTGAGTTTTGTTGCATACGGCTCTATCAGTCTCCCCAGGATGATATTATGAACTTAGCGTGCTTGTGATCGATATTCAGTAAATTGTAATAGTGAGCAAATCACCTCCGTATATATATATCTTCTTATGTAAATTTTATGATGGGATCGGGTGGCACGCCGCCATGGGTATGTTATTTGGATCGGGTTGCACGCCGCAACAGTGTGATGATGAGAAGGGTTAATATGTATTTATTTTCTTTTGTTTTATTTCCTATTTTTTGGTAAGAATTCATATTAGTTGTGTGAGCTGAATAGTTCCGTCCTGAGTCGTTTCTTATTATCATGATCGAGTTATGTCATATTGGCGCGATGTGGTATCATGTGAGGATGTTGATCATGTTGGGGTTGTTTGTTGTCTGAGCAGTTCGTATTGGGTGAAACGAGATTATCGGATCAGGGATCAGTGCGATGAGGTTATGTGAAGTGTATATTAAAGAGCAAATACCATTATTCAGGTTCATAATGAAGTGATGATTCTAGTCAAGATGAGGTATTCAAGGATTTGTTAACTCTGCAGTTGAGTATGAATTTATGCACATTTCCTCTGTTGTGGTGGTATCGTCAGCATTATAGCAGGGTGTATGTATATTTGTTATGAGGTGCATTGGGGGCATCAGATTCGTGGACCTTGGCTATTAAGGTTCAGAGAGTGTCATTGTGGTCAATTGATGAGTTATGCGGTGCATGGTGCCGATTCAGCAAGGGTATGCAGTTATGATCTGGTATATCGTGTGCTAGTTTATGCAGTGCTTATATATTGGAACTAGGCCTGGCTAGAGAAAATTTCAGGTGTTTGAATGAATTCTGAGCTTATTATATGGAATAAAGAAGAAATCTCTAGATTTGATCAAGCTATTGTGCTCGACTAGGTTGTGGTAACACGGGCAGGTGCTCGAAATGTTAAACGGTGATTTCAGATAACTCCGGAGCAGTTCTTGGCACGTTCGAGGACGAACGTCGGTTTAAATGGGGGATAATGTAACGACCCGACCGGTCGTTTTGAGCTCTAGCGCGTTGTTCAGCGGTTTGAAGTCGTGAGCAGCTTTGTTTCAGGTATTATGACCCGTGGGTCGGAATTGAATTCCAGGAAGTATAGAATTTATTTGGAAAGAAAATTCTCATTTCAGAAGTCTTAAGTTGGGGAAATCAGCTAAGATTGGAATTTTGAGTAAACGACCTCCGAAACAGGATTTGAAGGTTCCAGCAGGTTTGTATGATGATTTCGGTCTTGGATGTAAGTCTGGCTCGGGTTTTGGATAACGTGGGAGCGCTTTGGCATATATTGTGGAAGTTAGTATTTTAGAAGGATTTCATGAATTTGGGCTTGAAGTGCATATCAGTGAGAGTGATGTCTGTTTGGGATTCCGAGTTTGGGAATAGCTCTGTATGGTGATTCTGGAATTAGGAGCGCGATCGGAGGTGCATTTGGATGTCCGTAGGTCATTTTGGGGTCATTTAGCTAAAGATAGAAATTTGAAGGTTTTTGAAGAATTCGACCGGAAGTGGGAATTTAATATCGTGGTCGGAATGCGATTCCGGAAATTAGAGCAGGTCCGTAATGTTGAATATGACTTGTGTGCAAAATTTGGGGTCAATCGGAGATGATTTGACGGGTTTCGGCATCGAATATGGAAGTTTTGAATTTCAAGTTGTTAAAGATTTGGATTGGAGAGCGATTCGTCGTTTCAATGATTGTTTGATGTGATTTGAGGCTTCGAGAGGTTATGTTTTGGGATAGGTTGATATGATTGGACGGGGCCCCGGGGGCCTCGAGTGGATTCCGGGTGGTTAACGGATCAAAGTTAAAGTTGGAAAAGGAGCTGAAGCTTGCTGTCATCTGGTGTAATCGCACCTGCGAGGCTTTGACCGCAGGTGCGTAGCGGCAAGTGCGGCTAAGGGTGCCACAGGTGCGAGATTGGTGTTGGGACTGAGGAGGCCGCAGGTGCGGAAGATTGGTCACACCTGCGGAATCGCAGGTGCGAAGAGGGGATCGCAGGAGCGGGAATTTGCTGGGTCAAGTCAGAGCCGCACCTGCGATGGAATTTCTGCAGGTGCGGAGCCGCAAGAGCAGCCATTGGATCGCAGGTGCAAAAGAGGCCTGGGCAGAATGTTTTAAAGACGGGTTTATGTCATTTCTCACCCATTTTTCATTGTTATGGGCAATTTTTGGAGAGCATTTCAAGGGGGATTCTCGTCAGGCACCAAGGTAAGTAAAGTCCTTCCGTTTATTAGATGAATACAAGATTATATGTGTGGATTAGACATGGAAATCGGTAGGAATTTGGGAAATTTATTAAGAAACCTAGAAAATATAAATTTGGAATTTAGCCACGAACTTGAGTATGGAAAGTAAAGTAAATTGCATTATTGAATTAGTAGAGCTATGGGTAGCATGTATCTTCAAGAATTTCGGATTTACGGGCGCGTGGGCCTGAGGGCATTTTGGTCATTTCTTCGAGCGGGGTTGGGAAAGTATATAATCCGAATTTGTTGTGAGTATTAGGATGAATTTTCATTGTTTTGCCATTATGTGGTAGTTTCAGAGCGTTGTGCGACCGTGGGAGTCATCGGAAGGGCTTGGAAGCCGGTGTTGGAATTTCGAAGCAAGGTAAGTCTCGTTTCTAACTTTGTGAGGTGGAATCCTCCCCCTAGGTGAATTAATTCAATACATTTATGTCATGTCCGGGTAGTCTAGGACCCACTAGCATGCCTTACGTGTTATACCTGTAATCCTTCCTGTAATATTAAACTGCTAATATAATCGAAGACGTAATTGAATATCTAAAAGAAAACTAGAGTTCATCTTGTTAATCTTCTAAAAAGAGAATTTGTCTCTCTATGGATATATGTGTACCTGGACTAGGTTCGTTCGTGGAATGTCATTAAACTTGACAAATGAGTTTCAAAAACAAATGATTTCAAAACCTATATTTCATGTTTCTTATAATGAGGATTTTACCACTTTCTTGAGAAAACTATTTTCTTCATAAAAATACGGATTTAATGTGTGGAAATGTGTCAGCACCCGAGTCGCAGGTATGATTCGCGATCGAGGGAAGCTTTATGGTAATTTGGTATAAATGTGTCAGCACCCGAGTCGCAGGTATGATTTGCGAGCGGAGGAATCTTTAAAATATTCAGTATAAGTGTGTCAGCACTCGAATCGTAGGTATGATTCGCGATCGAGGGAAGCTTTATGGAAATTGTATATAAATGTGTCAGCACCCGAGTCGCAGGTATGATTCGCGAGCGGTGGAAGCTTTACGTCTATTCAGTGTCTAGATATTTCCTTATGACTCCGGCCGGTTGTTTATCCTTGTGTGTGTATGACTATTTGGTACGGTTTTATTGATATTGGCCTGACATGTATTTGGGAAAAAGGAAAGTGTACTTTGTTGTTTATTCTCGGTAGTTACCTGGATTTCTGTACTTGATACGTATTCGCTGCTCACTGTCTTACATGTCTACTGTATTTCACCATATTCTGTCATAAATTATATTGTTGGACCCTAGTGAGTGTCTAATGCGACCTCTCGTCACTACCTCTCTGAGGTTAGGCGGGCGACTTACTGAGTACACGTTGTTTTTGTACACATGCTACACTTGTTGTGCATTTTATTGCACAGGTACTTTCATAGAAATGTGGAGGATTCAGAGACTTAGGTGAGCTGCATCATCCGGAGGCGACTCGCAACTGACAGAGTCTCCTTCGTTTTATTTCATTAAAATTTCCTTGTCCAGTTGTATTTCGGACAGGCTTGTAATGGTTGTATAAATTCTTAGAAATTGTTCATGTACTTGTGACACCAGGTTCTTGAGTAGGTTGGGATGTGTTGGGTTATTTTTCTTATGGTGTAGTATTCAAACCCTTGTTTTTAACTAACAGGTTTTTATTTGGTTGATATGTAATAAAGTGAAAGGAAATATTTTTCATAAATGTCAAAAATCGGAAAGTTATTTCAACTAATTAAGGGGTTGGCTTTCCTGACAGTGGTGTCCAGCGCCATCACGACTCGTAGATTTTGGGTCGTGACAATTTCTTTGTTGATTTTATGGTTTTCCCAAAATTAGGGTTCCAGACCCTTTTTACTCGAGCCAATCTAGTTTGATTCTCTGCTTCTTTTGAATAATTTGCCGTCTATGTTCTTTGTATGCATTGTGTGATCCTTTGCATTATTTAATGCCAATCTTGTGTATTTTTACCTAAAGTTTAGGGTTTCAATTCGACTTATTTAAGTACTTGCCTTTTTTATGTTTAATTAAACTATTTTCCATATTTGGGTTCTAATTTCTGCACTATTTAAACCTCTTCTCCCTCTCCCCTTTGACAGATTCGAACCCTCATTTTTTTTACTCACTAAAAACTTGAGCTCTATTTATTTTCTCTTGTTCTGATTTCTGTACTAAGTGGTCATTGTTTGGTCGGCTAAAAGCCAAGGCCAAATTACTCTAGAAATTAACTGTTATTGCATATTTTCATGATCTCTTCTCAACCGGTATACCCTAACCTTTGCAATTTCATTCTCTATGCTTTGTTTGACTAGCCTGTTTCAATTCGTAGCATGATTTTGTCCTTTATATGACTATATGATTTCATTTGGTAATACTGTTAACTTAAGAATAGGTTATTTCAAATAGCATGAATACTCTCATAAGTTAATGTAAGGTTTAGTTTGTTTCATTAACTTGTTCTGAACTTTATAAGGTAGCATAAGCATGTAATCAAATATGTTTGTTGCCTAACTTATCTGCTCTGTCTGTCTATTTCATGTACCTGGCTAACTTAGTTGTTCTGCCTAATGGTTTCTAAGATTAACAATGATTGTTATAAGTCCAGTTTATTTCTGTCTCTGTGTTCAAGCCATGACTAATTTAATATTTAACCTAATCACATGTCAATCTGCTTGAACTACATGCTGAACATGAACTTTGTTTGTTTTCTTGGTGCAGTTCTGTTTGCAATTCCGTATTCTGAATTTGCTTACTTCTGAAGTTAAACTATTTTTTTTAAAATCTGCCCCCTTACCCTTTATGCACTGGTTTTCAAACTCTTACTCTTAGTCATTTAAGTTCTCACCATCACCAGTGTGAGCACTGCCTAGAGTCCTTGAGACTCCTTTGAACTCTGACACATTGGAGCTGGTCTTCCAACATTTTATGAGTTATCTGTCTGAATGTTGTTCTACTGTGAGCATTGCCCGGGGTCCCTGAGGCCCTTGGGAACTTTGACACACTAGAAACCCAATTTTATATGCCATGTATGGATCACTATTATGCTCCAGATTTGCTATGTTTGAGGGCCTGGTTCCCATGTTTATATTGGGCCTATAACGGCTCCCTATAGTGTAATGGATATTGTTATGTAATTTATTCACTCTGGGCTGTAATAATCTCTTTAATAACAGATTTGGGGTTAATTAGTAAAAGTTGGGGGTCTTCTTATTTTCTTTACCAAACTGGGTAGAAATCATGCCTATAGGATTTAACTACGCAGGTTGAGCTATGTGAGTACTATACTATGTTTAGAAATCCTGCCTATAGGACTTGCCTGATCATTTGGATTCTGTATTTACGCGTGCATATTAAAGATCCTGCTTATAGGACTTCTCGTTTAATTCTGCATTAGAAATCATATTCATATGATTTACACATATTTTCAACAAAACGTGCATTAGTGACCATGTCTATAGGATCCTGTTTGTTAGAAAAAATAATCTTTTCCTGGCAATCTGCTTAATTTCTTCTCACATACGGTTAATAGATACCATTCCTATAGGAATAAAAAAATCAGTTTCAAACCTAGAAATCATGCCTATAGAATTTAAACTAATAGATATCATGCCTATAGGGTGAAATCAGTTTTTAAACTATTAGAAATTATGCCTATAGGGGTTTAAATCAGTTCAGCAATTAGAAAGCATGTCTATAGGGTTTAAAAGGAATAAAAAACTTTTCTTTATGAGTTAAAATCAGTATTACACTTAGAAACCATGTTTATAGGTATGTAATTTGTAAACTCGTAGAAATCATGCATGTAGGATCCTGTTAATCAATTCTGAATTCAACCAATTCTGGTCATCACCTAGGTAATCTGTAGGATTCATTAATGATTCTGGGCTTAAAATTGTGACATATTACCTGCTTGGAATGCCCAGATTCATGCCTAATAAAATCAGTAGGCAAACTAATAGGTCTCGATGCTCGCCTTAATAAACTGCTTCTTTACATTCTGTTTCTGCTCATATAGATATCCTGCCTATAGGATCCTAAAATTAACGAAGTTTGCTGGTTTAATTGTATCATTTGTTGTCTACTTGTGGAGGTCAATGTGAGCCCTTATTTGTTCCTTGCATGAAAGTTCTATTTGTATTTTGTTCGTCGCTTAGCTTTCTCATTTTTAAATGACATAGGTCAGTCTACAACCACCCTAAATAGAGGTCCTAAATACCTCCAGGACCATAGTTAAGGGACAGGTAGTGCACGCACAAGGACCGAGTTAGAAGCTATTAGAACGCTTAGGTAACAACTGAAAGATAGTAATTGGGTAGTAAAGGATATGATGACTCGTGCGCTAATACTATGAGTAACACCCCAACTCGGGGAAGTTACAAAGTATTGCATGGAATGATCCTATAGGCTAAAAAGCCTAGGACCCCCTTTAATTATGTTTAAAGCAATTTGTATTTGTCCAAATTGTTTTATTTTCCTTTTAGACTAATTCGCTTAACTAAGTTCGGTCGAGACCCACCATTGTAGACCTCGAGGGGTTCCTAACCCCTTCCTCTCAAGGTAATTTCGAGCCCTTACCTGATCCCTGGTGATGCAAACTGGTTTTATGAGTTAATTACTCTAGGTTCCCTAATGCACCTTAATCCGTTAGGTGGCGACTCTTCAAATCCCTTACCCAATCCCAAAAAGAAGGAGTTGTCCCAGAAATCTTTTTTTTTTTAGCAAACTATACTACTAGGCTGGGTGCCTAGTAGTTATTTTATTACTAAGAAAATCCAATAACAAAGAGACTAGGATGTCCTAATAGAGATATGACAGTAAAGTATGTGATTACATTGTTCCTATTATCAATATTGGTGTTGTGAAGACTAATATTGATATCACAATGAAAGCTATTATCAATCTGCATAATCTAAAATTATTCTAACTACATAATGGTAAGTCCCAACTGAGACATATGCTCAATCATCCATGCACCTTGCATTATCTAGCCTGTGTTTGCTAAATTTATCCAAATCAGTATTGTGCCATATCCCTTATCAATTGCCTCGTATGATCTTCATTTCCTTCCAGTTTAGATAGTTCATCGTAGGTCGCTTCTTCTGATCTTTCATGCTGTTCACAGAACCAATCCATCCAGTTTTAGCGAATCAGAAACTGGTATGGTGGCCTATTGATGCGTCCCTCCTTAGATCCATGCCTTTACTTGCCGCTCTCATCCCTTTGTTGTCCATTTCGCGTGATATCTTTAGCTGTTCTTCTGCTTTCGTCCTCCTCCTTCTATTGTTGTCCCAACTTTTCTTTTCATTAAACAGAATATCACATGTGCCCTGTTCTTTCTGGGCTTGTTGCTTTGTGCTTTTGAATATTCTTTATCTTCAAATCATGCCTATTGAATACCTTAACTAATCTTCCAGTGGATTGAGTGCTAGGCACTAATACCACCAGCTGGAATTTTGTCAAGGCATCCAGTAGTACTGTGCTGGTACCTGCAAAACAAACAATAAAGTTAGCTGAGCCTTGGACAATCATGATCTTCTCAAATCTGATTTGATCATGACCATCTAAGATTCCATTAGATTGTTCATGTAAGATCACCATACTCTCCTCCATGAGGATTTGAGTAAGATAACTATCACACTNTGGGTGCCTAGTAGTTATTTTATTACTAAGAAAATCCAATAACAAAGAGACTAGGATGTCCTAATAGAGATATGACAGTAAAGTATGTGATTACATTGTTCCTATTATCAATATTGGTGTTGTGAAGACTAATATTGATATCACAATGAAAGCTATTATCAATCTGCATAATCTAAAATTATTCTAACTACATAATGGTAAGTCCCAACTGAGACATATGCTCAATCGTCCATGCACCTTGCATTGTCTAGCCTGTGTTTGCTAAATTTATCCAAATCAATGTTGTGCCATATCCCTTATTAATTGCCTCGTATGATCTTCATTTCCTTCCAGTTTAGATAGTTCATCGTAGGTCGCTTCTTCTGATCTTTCATGCTGTTCACAGAACCAATCCATACATGTTTTTCCGCTATAGAAAATCTTAGCGATGGTATGGTGGCCTATTGATGCGTCCCTCTTTAGCTCCTTGCCTTTACTTGCAGCTCTCATCCCTTTGTTGTCCACTTCGCGTGCTATCTTTAGCTGTTCTTCTGCTATTTTGTCAATGGTGATACTTCAGTTGTATTGCTTCATTGCCGTGTCAAATTTGACAGAGCAAGCATGTGTGTATATCACCTTTCGTCCTCCTCCTTCTATTGCTGTCCCAGCTTTTCTTTTCATTAAACAGCATATCACATGTGCCCTGTTCTCTTAAACTTTCTGGGCTTGTTGCTTTGTGCTCTTGAATTTTCTTTATCTTCAAATCATGCCTGTTGAATACCTTAACTAATCTTCCAGTGGATTGAGTGCTAGGCACTAATACCACCAGCTGGAATTTTGTCAAGGCATCCAGTAGTACTGTGCTGGTACCTGCAAAACAAACAATAAAGTTAGCTGAGCCTTGGACAATCATGATCTTCTCAAATCTGATTTGATCATGAACATCTAAGATTCCATTGGATTGTTCATGTAAGATCACCATACTCTCCTCCATGAGGATTTGAGTAAGATAACTATCACACTCCTGTCCAGTTTCTTCCTTTAATATCCAACCCCTTGTTCCTACTACTTTCTGGCAACTTTGNCCAAATTTGAGTGAAGTCCAGTTCCTTACACATCCTCAAAGCTTCAACCATTGCCCTTACTTCTGATATATTATTTGATCCTTCTTCAATCTCCCTTCCTGTTGCATATTTTACATCACCATCCTTATCCCTTAGAGAAAATCCAATAGAACTTCTGCCTGGGTTTCCTCTGCTTGCACCATCACAATTCACCTTAATCCAACCTTCCTCTGGACATTCCCATATAACTTTCTCCCATTTGAGCTTAGGAGTATAGTTTTGCATCATAGTCAGTAAGTCTTGCCATCTATGTGGAACTAGAATCCCTGGTTTTCTTATCTGCACTAATGCTTGTAAGTTAGTTGAAATCTGGTAGATTACCCTACTGACTGAGACTTCCTCCCCATATTTTAAATTTTTCCTACGCTTCCACAACTCCCACATTATACATGCTGGTACAGCTTGTATTATAAGCTTTATTCTAGGAATGACCTGGGCAGTCCAGCATTTAGTTGTGGCCTGATGCAAGGTCAATC
>ML410055.1:0-20280 GCA_005239525.1 Nicotiana knightiana | reverse complement strand
TTCCATTTCCAATTCACCTACACATGAAATAAACTCCATTAAGCACATAAAAAGTGTAATTTTTATCATTAAAACTCATAAAATGTAAGGTATATCACATGTTAACCTATGCAATTTAGTCTCGCATCAACCAACACCTCTCACAAAGGAAAAATATGACAAACACCCCTTCCCAACCATTTGTTAGGCCTTCAGATTAGAAATTATCCTGTTAGGAACATAATCAAGAGAACCTCACCACTCGACGTGCCACATCGCCAATGCCATGGTCTTAGTGTGACAATACATAATGGAATGACATGGAGACAACCAATCCATACCCAAGATCACGTCGAAATTAACCATACTAAGCAATAAGAGATCAACTCGAGTCTCCAATCACCCAATAGTCACTCCACACGACTGATATACACGGTCCACAACAATAGTATTACCCACCAGTGTAGATATATGAACATGTGAAACTAAGGACTCATGGGGCATATCAAAATATCGAGTAAAATAGGACGATACATAGGAATCAGTAGAATCAGGGTCAAATAGTGCGGAAGCATCTCTGTGGCATATTGAAACAATACATGTGATCACTACATTTGAAGCAACAACATCTGGCCTAGCAGGAATAGCATAGAATCGGGCCTGACCACCACCTAATCGGCATCCCCCTCTAGGGCGACCTCTAGCTTCTTGGGCCCCACCCTGAGCTGGCTGAGTGGGTAGTGAAGTAACTGATGCGGAAGTCATATCCTGACCCCTTTGCTGAAATGGACCTCCCAGAAGGCGGGGACAAAACTTCTTCACATGAACCAACTCTCCACACTCATAACATCCCCTCTCGAAAAATGGTGGTAAATACTTAGGCGGAACCCGAGAACCAAAAGAACTACTAGAGGAACCTAGTGCAAATGAACCCTGAACTGAAGGTGTACGGAACGAACTCTGAGCTGGGAGTGCACTGAGAGATGACTGACCAGGTCGAGAATTTTTTGAACCATGGCTAGCTGATGCGCCAAGATGAACTGGATGAGCCATTTGAGCGGGCCTATAAGGACGACCCCTACTATTGTGGAACTGAATCCTAGATGAAATACCGCTGAAAACACCCGAACCACGAGGCATCTTGACCTTCCTCTCCTCTCGGTCCTAACTACGGGACATCTCTAGCTGCCGAGCACTATTAACCACCTTATCGAACCTAGCACCCGATACACTCTCCAGAGTAATAATAAAATGCATCTGATAGTGGAGGCCATCAATGAACCTCCTTATCCTCTCCCTCTCAATGGGAACCAACCAAATTGTGTGAAGAGCCAACTCTAAAACTCTCATCTCGTACTGGGTCACAGACATGCCCTCCTGGCATAGTTGCTCGAACTGCCTACGCAGCTCCTCTATGCGGGTCGGTGGCACCAACTTGCTAAGAAGAGAAAGAAGAACTCATGCCATGAAAGTGGTGCAACACCGACTGGACTATTCCTCTCATAGGCCTACCACCATCTGAAGGAAGCCTGTGATAGCTGAAAAGTATTAAAGGAGACTCCACTAGTCTCCAGAATACCCCCCGTGCGAAGAATCAGCTGGCACTTATCCAAGAAGTCTTGGGCATCCTCTGACTCAGCCCCACGGAATGATGGAGGCCTGAGCCTCCCAAATCTCTCTAGCCTCTTCTGCTCCTCATCAAACATAATGCGATCCATCTAGACCTGAGAAACTGCAACCGGCTGGGCTGGCAATACCTCTGGTGTCTGAAGTCCCTGCACCACCTGCTCTGGAGTGCGGGCGCGGGAGTCTGAGTACCTCCTCCGGCTTGAGAAATGGCTGGTACAGTCTGAATAGAAACTTGCTGAGGAAGACGAGTGCAAACGATCAATATTTTGGCCAGAGCCTCCTAAAGGCCTGGAATCACAAGGGCACAACTGGTGCCTGAGCTGGCCCCACTGGCTCAACCACATCTGAAACCTGCTCCTGACCCAGAGCAATTGGTGGATCTGCAGGTGCTGCTCTAGCTGTTGTACGAGCTACACCTCGGCCCCTATAGTCACCCCTACCGCGGCCCCGACCTCTCGTGGCCATAGTCAGTGGTACTGGTGGTTGTCCATCTGGTCTGGTAGCACGTGTCCTCACCATTTGTGAGAGAATAGAATAACAAAAGTTTAGTTCCTGGAACCAACAGATTCTCACGACAAGAATACAAGAATGTGAAGTTTTCCTAAGGGTTCTACAGTCTCTCGAAGATAGGTACAAACGTCTTCGTACCGATCCGCAAGACTCTACTAAACCTGCTAATGACTCGTGAGACCTATGTAACCTAGGCTCTAATACAAACTTGTCACGACTCAAAACTCAACCCGTCGTGATGGCGCCTATCATGATACTAGGCATGCCGACAACTCAGACATACCAACACTTTCGAATTTAAAACATACTAAACAAGTTTAAATAGGTGAAAATCACATAAAACTGGATAAAATCGTCACAACTTGATACAGAATTTTCCCCAAAATAAGGGTGTCACTGAGTACATAAGCATCTATACAAATATAAAGTCAGATACACTCTCTAATAAAAATAAAAACTTAATAAGTAAAACTGAGGGATAGGGGAGGATAGTCAAGGTCTGCGGACGCTAAGGCAACTACCTCGATAGTCTCCGAGCGGCTGAAAATTTGAGATCAACAACCACCGTGCGCAGAAACACCTAGATCTACACACAAAGTGCAGTGAGTACAACCAACTCAATAAGTAACAAATGTAACCTTTGGAATTAAATTAGAGAAGAGCTCGAACATTACAACCGACATACATAATTAACAGTATGGAAATACATAAAATATGACAGTAATATCTCAGAAATTCAAAATCTAAAGGGAACAATACAAGAATTAGACATGCTTCTAGGTTTATCAATTAAACTCAGAACAGATAAAATATGTCAAGTCTGAATGATATGAGGAATATGAGATCTCTATATCTACATGTCAATAGACATATCGTATGTGATGCAACACAACGAAACCCTTGCATACTTACACTCTTAGAGTACTCAACCTGACTGTCTCAATTCTCACTCATCACACTCAATCAATCAACATTGTACATGGCAGATCCAACCCAAATGAAAATAAATCCAGGGCAGATCAAGCCCAATGCAAATAAATCAATAGGAATTGTGCTCACTATGGGTGTGCAGACTCCGAAGTGGTAGATCTAGCCCAAGCGCTATAATAAGACAAATCCTGACATGAATCAATAAAGCTTGTTGTGATGTGCAGCCCCATCCCATAAATATCACGCACAACAGGCCCTCGGCCTCACTCTATACATAACTACAATTAAGCAAATAAATCACAGGAAAGAACGACCACTATGGGTCCCAATAGTACCGGCATATAGCCTAAACATGATTTCTAGCATAATCACAGCTCAAGTGCTCTAACGTATAGAGTACAATAATAATGTTCAGATAAGATAGCTACACAGTTCCATGGAATCGACTAACTCACAATTACTGCGGTGCACGCCCACACTCCCGCCACCTAGCATGAGCGTCACCTCAACACAATAACATAACATGTTGTTCGGGGTTTCATACCCTCAAAACCAAGTTTAGAAGTGTTACTTACCTCAAACTATGCAAGTCTCTACTCAAAAAAGACCTTGCCTCCTGAAACGGCTTTCGAATGCCTTGAATCTAGCCACAAACAATTCTTTACGATCAACTCAAGCTGTAGGAATCAATTCCATATGAAAATGCTAAGTTCTTAATCAAAAGTCAAAAAAATCAACTCAAAAGTTAACCCTCAGGGCCCACATCTCGAAATTCGATAAAAGTTACAAAATTCGAAAGCACATTTAACCACGAGTCCAACCATAATAAATTTACCAAATTCCGACACCAAATCGTCACTCAAATCCCCAAATTTAACTGACCAAATCCCTAGCCTCAAACTCCCAAAATTCCACCTCAAAAACACACAAACTAGGTGGGAAATTCAATGGGGAAACAATATTATTCAATAAAAATGGTCACAAGTAACTTACCTCAAGAAACCCTTCAAAAATCCCTCTCAAAAATTGCCTTAGTCCGAGCTTGAAATGTCCAAAAATGATTAAAACCTCGGAACCCTTCGAATTGAAACACTGCCCAGCTTCTGCGATCCAAAAATCCGCTTCTGCGGAAAACACTCAACTCCGACCTCGCGCACCTATGGCCAGTCTTCCGTACTGCGGGTGCGCTTCATCCAGATGTCGACCGCTTTTGCGGACATAGCCTTGCCTCCCATAATTCGCATATGCGGAGACCCTGACGCATCTACGAGATCGCAGATACGTAAAATCCTTCTTAGCTACGAGCCCATAGATGCGAAAAATCCTTCTCACCTGCGACCACTGGCCATCCTCCTTAGACCCGCACCTGCGATACCCTGTTTGCTTTTGCGAGCTTGCACCTGCGACCAAAACTCTGCAGGTGTGATCTCACCAGACCTGGTGCACTACAGCCCTTCAATTCCAAACTTTGATCCGTTAACCATCTGAACTCCATCTGAGGCCCCCAGGACCTCAATCAAACATACTTACAAGTCCTAGAACATGATACGAACTTAGTCGAGGCCTCAAATGACATCAAACAACATCAAAAAGACGAGTCGAGCCTCAATTCAAGTCTAACGAAAACTAGGAAATTCCAACTTCTACAATCGATGTTGAAACCTATCAAATCAAGTCCGATTGACCTCAAATTTTGCACATAAGTCATAATTGACACAACAGACTTACTCCAACTCCCGGAACCAAAATCCGAGCCTGTTAACCACAAAATCAAATCTCGGTCAAACTTCTCAATTTCAAAACTTCTAATTTTCCAACTTTCGCCATTTCAAGCGTAAATCCGAAATCACCCATGGAGCTATCGGAATCATCAAAACTCCATTCAAGATTCATTTACACATAAGTTGTAACGACCCGACCGGTCGTTTTGTGCTCTAGCGCATCGTTCAGCGGTTTAAAGTCGTGAGCAGCTTCGTTTCAGGTATTATGACCCGTGGGCATGGTCGGGATTGAATTCCAGGAAGTTTAGAATTGATTGGGAAAGAAAATTTCCATTTCAGAAGCCTTAAGTTGGAGAAATCAACTAAGATTAGAATTTTGAGTAAACGATCTCTGAATCAGGATTTGAATGTTCGAGCAGGTTCGTATGATGATTTCAGACTTGGGTGTATATCTGAATCGTACTTTGGATAATCCGGGAGCGTTTTGGCATATATTGTGGATGTTAGCATTTTAGAAGGATTTCATGAATTTGGGCTTGAAGTGCATATCAGTGAGGTTGATGTTCGTTTGGGATTCCGAGTCTGGAAATAACTCCGTATGGTGATTTTGAAATTGGGAGCGCGATCGGAATGAATTTGGATGTTCGTAGGTCATTTTGGACTGATTTGGAGTCATTTGGCTAAAGATAGAAATTTGGAGGTTTTTGGGAAATCCGACCGGAAGTAGAAGTTTTGATATCGAGGTCGGAATGCGATTCCAAAAGTTGGAGCAGGTCCGTAATGTTGAATATGGCTTGTATGCAAAATTTGAGGTCAATCTGGGGTGATTTGATAGGTTTCGGCGTCGGATGTAGAAGTTTGAAATTCTAAGTTCTTCAAGAATTGGATTTGAGTACGATTCGTGATTTTGGCATTCTTTGGTGTGATTTGAGAGCTCAAGCAAGTTCGTCTTATGTTTTGGGACAGGTTGGTATGATTGGATGGGGTGGGTCCCGGGGGCCTCGAGGGGGGAGGGGATTCCGGGTGGTTGTCGGATCAAGAATTGAAGCTTGAAGAAGTGAAGATTGTTGTCATCTGGTGTGATCCGCACCTGCGAGGATTTGGCCGCAGGTGCGACTTGGTCGGCGCAGGAGAGAGATTGGGTCTGGAGCTGAGGGACCACAGGTGCGGGAATTTGGTCGCACCTGCGGAATCGCAGGTGCGAAGTGGGATCGCAGGAGCGGGAGTTGCTGGGCTGAGTCAGAGCCGCACCTGCGATGGAGTTTTCGCATGTGCGGAGCCACAGGAGTGGCTATTGCATTACAGGTGCAAAAATGGCTGGAGGCAGGTGCGGAGCCGTAGGAGCGGCTATTGCATCGTAGGAGCGGGGTGTTTAAGAACGGATTTTTTGGCCATTTCTTCATTTCTCTCATTTTGGTGTGGCGATTTTTGGAGCTTCAAGAGGGAGGTTTTCAGCAAGCATCACTAGGTAAGTGAATTCTTCCCATTCCTATGTTAAATATGTGATCTTGCATAGATTTGAACATGAAGTTGGTAGGAAATTTGAGAAAACTTTGAAGAAACCTAGAATATGGAAAATTTGGATTTTTAACCACGAATTGGGCATGAATTTGAGTAAATTATATATTTGAGTTAGTAAGGCTATGGGTAGAATGTATCTTCGAGAATTTCGGATTTCCGGGCACGTGGGCCCGAGGTCATTTTGGTCATTTCTCCGAGCGGGGTTGGGAAAGTATATCATCTGAATTTGTTGTGAGTATTAGGATGAATTTTCATCGCTTTGTCATTTATGTGGTAGTTCGGAGCGTTGTGCGTCCGTTAGAGTCATCATAGGGGCTTGGAAACCGGTATTGGAGTTTCGGAGCAAGGTAAGTCTCTTTTCTATCTTCGTGAGGGGGAATCGTTCCCCTAGGTGAATTAATTCAATACATGCTATTATCTTCGGGGGCTACGCGCACACGAGGTGACGGGAGCCCGTGCGTAGCTACTATTATGCTATGTCCGGGTAGTCTAGGACCCACTAGCATGCCTTACGTGTTATACCTGTAATCCTGCATGTAACATTAAACTGCTAATATAATCGAAGACGTAATTGAATGTCTAAAAGAAAGATAGAGTTCATATTGTTAACCCTCTAGAAAGAGAGTTGGTTCCGCTGTGGATATATGTGTACCTGGATTGGGTTGTATCGTGGAATATCATTAAACTTGAGAAATGTGTTTCAAAAACAAATAATTTCAAAACCTAAGTTTCATGCTTCTTTTAATAAGGATTCTACTACTTCCCTGAGAAAACTATTTTCTTAAAAAAATATGGATTTAAATGTGTGGAAATGTGTCAGCACTCGAGTCACAGGTATGATTCACGATCGCGAGAAGCTTTATGTTAATTATATATAAGTGTGTCAGCACTCGAGTCGCAGGTATGATTCACGATCGAGGGAAGCTTTATGTTAATTATATATAAGTGTGTCAGCACTCGAGTCGTAGGTATGATTCGCGATCGAGGGAATATTTATGTTAATTATATGTAAGTGTGTCAGCACTCGAGTCACATATATGATTAGCGATCGAGGGAAGCTTTATGTTAATTATGTATAAGAGTCAGCAATCGAGTCGCAGATATGATTCGCGATCGAGGGAGGCATTATGTTAATTATATATAAGAGTCAGCACTCGAGTCGTAGGTATATTCGCGATTTAAGGGAGCTTCATATTAAGTATGTATAAACGTGTCAGCTCTCGAGTCGCAAGTATGATTCATGAGCGGGGGAAGCTTTATGATTAATTTGAAAGAATGCACTTATGGGACGGGTCGTTTGATCCTCATCAGTGCACAGTTTATTTTTATTGTTGGTTCGGGCCGAACGAACCTCAGCATATATACATATACATATATATACGTATGACTTACTTCTTGTGACAAATTGTTAAATTGACTTAAGGATATAGATTGTTAAATAACTTCGTGGATAAGGACTTGACAGATATTTGGGGAAAAAATGAAGGGGAAACTACTTATTCACTCATCTTTTGAAATTTCTAGGAATGTTGTGCCTCATATATCTTTTGTTGCTTAATTTCCTTACATGTCTATTGTATTTCACCATATTCAGTTATACATTATGTTGTTGGACCCTAGTGAGTGTTAAATTTGACCTCTCATCACTACCTCTCTGAGGTTAGGCGGGCGACTTACTGAGTACGCGTTATTTTTGTACTCATGCTAGACTTGCTGTGCATTTTATTGCACAGGTACTTTCATAGCAATGTGGAGGATTCAGAGACTTGGGCGAGCTGCACCATCCAGAGGCGATCTGCAGCTGATAGAGTCACCTTCATACTGTGTTTATTCATTTTAAATTTCCTTGTCCAGTTGTATTTCGGACAGGCTTTGTAATGATTGTATAAATTCTTAGAAATTGCTCATGTACTTGTGACACCGGGTTCTGGAATATGTATTGGGACATAATCAATTAAGTGAAATCTTTTAATCACTTTTTGTAGTTAACAGACCTTTATTTGAGTACCATGTAATAAAGTGAACGGAATGTTTTCATAAATGTTAAAACCGGAATGTTATTTCAATTAATTAATGGTTTGGCTTGCCTGGCATTAATGTCCGACGCCATCACGACCTTAGGGATTATGGGTCGTGGCAACATGGTATCAGAGCGCTAGGTTCCCGTAGGTCTCACTAGTCATGAGCGAGTCTAGTAGAGTCTTGCGGGTCGGTACAAAGACGTCTGTACTAATCTTCGAGAGGCTACATGGCTGTTAGGAGTACTTCCCTTCTTGATTCCTCATCGCGCGAGTTGATTCCTTTGAGGCTTATGCCTATGTTCATTCCTACTCAATCTTACGCGTCGCGAAGCGCTTGCTATGGATCAGGAATTTGAGGAAATAAAAATGGTGCTACGAATGTAATTCGAGATTCTTCCATGTGTAAATGGTCGTGGTCATTGTTATGGCCCTGTGAAAAGGGTAATATGTTATGTCAGCTCAGTAGCTGTGTTTCTGGGAACCTTAAGGCTGTGCTCGGGTAGTGATGATGGTTGCAATTGATTGTCGCACGGTGTCGATATAATGATAGAATGTTTGCCCGTATGTTGGGGAAGATGAATGGTTTAAAGGGAGGTCTTCTTAGAGTGGGATTTCGAGGTTTCAGTGCTTTTCTGCCGGTAGAGGAATGGCATTTGAGTTATGAATGGTCCGGTTGGGGTTGATAAGGTAGTAATACTCGGTGTCTTCAAGTGAGGTGGGATATGCACCTGTGACATATAGTCGTCATCATTGATCGAATGGAATGTGTTAGGTTTTTCGGTGCTATGGTTTCTTCGGTTGCGTGGGGTCAGAGTATTGAGAGGAAGTATTGAAGAATGCGGTTGGCAAAGAATGATCCTAGAATGAGGCTAGGCGGTGGTTCCATTTCTAGGAGGCCAGGTGTAAGAAGCGGAAGTCGAGCAGTCGCGAAGTGGGGGAGCGGCAGCACAACTTGGATTTTTGAGATATTGTCGCACATTTAATGGATGTCCATGAGGATCATACGGACTAGTAAGTTGGTAAATGACGTCGGGCGTAGGATGAGGTAGTGAAGTCGTATAGAGCGTGCATTTCAGCATCGTTGGAAGGTGTCCGCGGGTGATTCCACAGGTGGGTTGTCTTCTGGGGATAGGTTGGCAATGGCGGGGTTGGCAGGTTCTGTGAGGGGTCCTAGTGGCTAGTCGGTAGGAGATAGAATGTGTGAATGATGCTAGAGAATTCGAGTATTTAGGGAGTGCTAGCAAGAGAATTTGGAAGATTTGGACGGGTTGGCTGAGCAAGATCGTGTTATCAAAGGAGGAAGGATCTCAACAGGGTCTAGAGTAGTGCAAGGAGTAGCTTCGGGTTAAGTGGGGGAGTCCCACCATCTGCAGTTGGGTTGTAGGATTATTTTCGCCTGGGTTTGAGGATTTTCGGCGTGTTGGCAAGTTATTTCAGCTAAGGAAAAAGGAGTAAAATGGTAATTGTGTGCGGGATTTGATGAATATGTGCAAAAGTTGGCCCTGTCGGATCAGGGTTAGGCTTTGGAAGATTCAGACCTTATGCTTAAGGCATGGGCGAGTTGTAAGGATAGTGACTCAGTCATGTGTTTAATTGAAAATGTGTTCCTGTGCTAGGAGAGCCTTGGGGTTGATTGTAATCGGGGCCAGTCAGAGTCGGTGACTCTCAATAGCGGTCCTAGTGAGTTCAAAAGTTAAAGAATGCAGCAATTAAGGATTTCAGGCAGTAGTATGATCGAGAATCGAGCTTTTGCAGAGTAATCTCTGAGAAAAATGAGGACGATTGGAATGTTCTATGATATGTTTCAACATGCAAGACAATATTGGAGGAGTGAAAGAAATAGACTCCGGATTGAAGAAAAGATTATCAGAAGGGTATGAGACGGGTTGAGGGATTTGGGCAGCATAGTCTCGTGAATCAAGGTCACTCGGGATGAGTGAGGGTTGAGTTTGCTATGTGTTGAAGGAAGTTGTTATTGTTCCTGAGGCAATTAATGATGATTAAAAGAAGATAGATTGATTAGCCATGGTTGAAATGGCACATTTGCGGCAGTGATTGGTCCCTTTGATGTGATTTGGTTAAGCATGTGGTTTGTGCCGGTGTGTACGGGGCTTGTCGACCGTCGTAACGGATTTTATATGGGAGCATTTGAGTGCTATGACCTGTCAGGTATAATCGGACCCCGGAAGGGTTATGGTGGTATAGACTACCACTTAAGATTTGCATGATTGGGTAATAATGGGAATTCACTCGTGTGATGAGATGGTGCTCCTGAATTGAGCTAAGTAAAAGGTTTCTATATGATGAAGTGTTCGCCCTATTGGTGGTTCGAAAGTTATGATGGAATTCTTGCGCTACCTCATGTTGGTATGTTAAGTGCGGGAAGCACTATGTAACTAGGAGTAAGAATCAAAATTTAGGTCCGATGTTTATAAGGATGTCATGAGCTCGGAAGAGCAAGGAAATGATGATTTGAAAGTTCAGCGTAGGTTGGTATTATCATTAGTGTCACCTGAGATTTGATATTCGATGAAAGGGGCTTTGTACCCTGGTCATGGGTTCTTGATGTGTTTTGCGGCCTTAGTGTGGTCGGTGTTATGGATGCGCAGACTTGTTGCCTTGTGTGGAAGGTCGTGGAAGCATGATCGCGAAAAGATTGTATAAAGTGTGACATGTAGTCACTTGATGGATTTCAGATTTGCACTGAGTATAAAGAAGTGCAATATTGCTCAATTGATAATTTACGCATGTAGGGCGTTCGGTTCAGTTGATCCTGGATTATGGGGTGTTAGTCCCGATGATGATGGTTGTTCTCGTGTATTATGAAAAAAAGGGTTAATATGGACCCAGGCAAAAGCTAATATCCTAGTTTGGTGTGAGCGAGGTGGCTCCNGGATCGGGTTGCATGCCGCATCAGTGTGATGATAACAAGGGTTAATATGTATTTATTTTCTTGTGTTTTATTTCCTATTTTCTACTAAAAATTCATATTAGTTGCGCGAGCCGAATAGTTCCGTCCTGAGTCGTTTCTTATTATCATGTTCGAGTTTTGGCCTATTGGGCGATGCGGTATCATGTGAGGCTGTTAGCCATGTTTGGGGTGATTTTCTGTCTGAGCAGTTCATATATATATGTATATATATATATATATCTATATATATATATATATACATATATATATATATATCTTCTTATGTAAATTTTATGATGGGATCGGGTGGCACGCCGCCACGGGTATGTTATTTGGATCGGGTTGCATGCCGCATCAGTGTGATGATGACAATGGTTAATATATATTTATTTTCTTGTGTTTTATTTCCTATTTTCTACTAAAAATTCATATTAGTTGCGCGAGCCGAATAGTTCTGTCCTGAGTCGTTTCTTATTATCATGTTCGAGTTTTGGCCTATTGGGCGATGCAGTATCATGTGAGGCTGTTAGCCATGTTTGGGTGATTTTCTGTCTGAGCAGTTCATACTGGGTGAGACGAGATTATCGGATCAGGGATCAGTGTGATGAGGTTACGTGAAGTGTATATTAAAGAACAAATACCATCATTCAGGTTCATAATGAAAGTGACGATTCTAGTCAAGATGAGGTATTCAAGGATTTATTAACTTTGCAGTTGAGTGTGAATTTCTGCGCATTCCCTCCGTTGTGGTTGTATCGCCAGCCTTATAGAAGGATGTCTATATAATTGTTATGAGGTGTATCAGGAGCATCAGATTCGTGGACCTTGGCTAATAAGGTTCAGGGAGTGTCGTTTGGTCAGACGATGAGTTACGCGATGCATAGTGCCGATTCAGCAAGGGTATGCAGTTATGATCTGGTATATCGTGTGCTAGTTGATGCAGTGCTTATATATATTGAAACTAAGCCTGGCTAGAGAAATTGGAGGTGTTTGAATGAATTCTGAGCTTATTATATGGATAAATAAGAAATCTCCAGTTTTGATCAAGCTATTGTGCTCGACTAGGTTGTGGTAGCACGGGCAGGTGCTCGAGATGTTAAGCAGTGATTTCAGGAGATCCAGAGCAGTTCTTAGCATGTTCGAGGACGAACGTCGGTTTAAGTGGGGGAGAATGTAACGACCCGACCGGTCGTTTTGTGCTCTAGCGCATCGTTCAGCGGTTTAAAGTTGTGAGCAGCTTCGTTTCAGGTATTATGACCTGTGGGCATGGTCGGGATTGAATTCCAGGAAGTTTAGAATTGATTGGGAAAGAAAATTCCCATTTCAGAAGCCTTAAGTTGGAGAAATCAACTAAGATTGGAATTTTGAGTAAACGATCTCTAAATTAGGATTTGAAGGTTCCAGCAGGTTCGTATGATGATTTCGGACTTGGGTGTATGTCCGGATCAGATTTTGCATAACCCGGGAGCGTTTCGGCGTATATTGTGGAAGTTAGCATTTTAGAAGGATTTCATGAATTTGGGCTTGAAGTGCATATCAGTGAGGTTGATGTCCGTTTGGGATTCTGAGTCTGGGAATAACTCCGTATGGTGATTCTGGAATTGGGAGCGCGGTCAGAAGTGAATTTGGATGTCCGTAGGTCATTTTGGAGTCATCTGACTAAAGATAGAAATTTGGAGGTTTTTGGGAAATCTGACCGGAAGTGGAAGTTCTGATATCGAGGTCGAAATGTGATTCCGCAAGTTGGAGCATGTCCGTAATGTTGAATATGGATTGTGTACAGAATTTGAGGTCAATCGGGGGTGATTTGATAGGTTTCGGCGTCAGATGTAGAAGTTTGAAATTCTAAGTTCTTAAAGAATTGGATTTGAGTGCGATTCGTGATTTCAGCATTGGCTGATGTGATTTGAGGGCTCGATCAATTCCGTGTTATGTTTTTGGACAGGTTGGTATGATTGGACGGGGTCCTGTGGCCTCGGGAGGGGGATTCCAATAGTTGTCGGATCAAGAATTGAAGTTTGAAGAAGTGAAGATTGTTGTCATCTGATGTGATCCACACCTGCGAGGATTTGGCTGCAGGTGCGGATCCGCAGGTGTGGCTTGGTCGCCGCAGGAGCGAGATTGAGTTTGGAGCTGAGGGACCGCAGGTGCGGGAGTTTGATCGCACATGCGATTGGGATCGCAGGAGCGGGAGTTGCTGGGCTGAGTCAGAGCCGCACCTGCGATGGAGTTTCCGCAGGTGCGGAGCCGCAGGAGCGGCTATTGCACCGCAGGTGCAAAAATGGCTGGAGGCAGTGGGGTGTTTAAGAACGGATTTTTTGGCCATTTCTTCATTTCTCTCATTTTGGTGTGGCGATTTTGGGAGCTTCAAGAGGGGGGTTTTCAGCAAGCATCACTAGGTAAGTGAATTCTTCCCATTCCTAAGTTAAATATGTCATCTTGCATGGATTTGAACATGAAGTTGGTAGGAAATTTGGGAAAACTTTGAAGAAACCTAGAATATGGAAAGTTTGGATTTTAACCACGAATTGGGCATGAATGTTTGAGTAAATTATATATTTGAGTTAGTAAGGCTATGGGTAGAATGTATCTTCGAGAATTTTGGATTTTCGGGCACGTGGGTCCGAGGGTATTTTGGTCATTTCTCCGAGCGGGGTTGAGAAAGTATATAATCTGAATTTGTTGTGAGTATTAGGATGAATTTTCATCGCTTTGTCATTTATGTGGTAGTTCAGAGCGTTGTGCGTCCGTTGGAGTCATCAGAGGGGCTTGGAAACCGGTGTTGGATTTTCAGAGCGAGGTAAGTCTCCTTTCTAACTTCGTGAGGGGGAATCGTCCCCCTAGGTGAATTAATTCAATACATGCTATTATCTTCGGGGGCTACGCGCGCACGAGGTGATGGGAGTCCGTGCGTAGCTACTATTATGCCATGTACGGATAGTCTAGGACCCACTAGCATGCCTTACGTGTTATACCTGTAATCCTGCCTGTAACATTAAACTGCTAATATAATCGAAGACGTAATTGAATGTCTAAAAGAAATCTAGAGTTCATATTGTTAACCCTATAGAAAGAGAGTTGGTTCCGCTGTGGATATATGTGTACCTGGATTGGGTTGTATCGTGGAATATCATTAAACTTGACAAATGAGCTTCAAAAACAAATGATTTCAAAACCTAAGTTTCATGCTTCTTTTAATAAGGATTCTACTACTTCCCTGAGAAAACTATTATCTTAATAAAATGTGGATTTAAATGTGTGGAAATGTGTCAGCACTCGAGTCGCAGGTATGATTCGCGATCGAGGGAAGCTTTATGTTAATTATATATAAGTGTGTCAGCACTCGGGTCGCAGGTATGATTCGCGATCGAGGGAAGCTTTATGTTAATTATACATAAGTGTGTCAGCACTCGAGTCGCATGTATGATTCGCGATCGAGGGAAGCTTTATGTTAATTATACATAAGTGTGTCAGCACTCGAGTCGCATGTATGATTCGCGATCGAGGGAAGCTTTATGTTAATTATACATAAGTGTGTCAGCACTCGAGTCGCATGTATGATTCGCGATCGAGGGAAGCTTTATGTTAATTATACATAAGTGTGTCAGCACTCGAGTCGCATGTATGATTCGCGATCGAGGGAAGCTTTATGTTAATTATACATAAGTGTGTCAGCACTCGAGTCGCATGTATGATTCGCGATCGAGGGAAGCTTTATGTTAATTATACATAAGTGTGTCAGCACTCGAGTCGCATGTATGATTCGCGATCGAGGGAAGCTTTATGTTAATTATGTATAAGAGTCAGCACTCGAGTCGCAGGTAGGATTCGCGATCGAGTGAAGCTTTATGTTAATTATATATAAGAGTCAGCACTCGAGTCGTAGGTATGATTTGCGATCGAAGAGAGCTTTATATTAAGTATGTATAAACGTGTCAGCACCCGAGTCGCATGTATGATTCGCGAGCGGGGGAAGCTTTATGATTAATTTGAAAGAATGCACTTATCGGACGGGCCGTTCGATCCTCGGCAGTGCACAATTTATTTTTATTGTTGGTTCGGGCCGAACGACCCTATATATATAAATATATATATATATATATATATGTGTGTGTGTGTGTGTGTGTGTACATACATACATATGACTTAGTCCTCGTGACTTAAATTGTTAAATTGACTTAAGGATATGGATTATTAAATAATTTTGTGGATAAGGACTTGACAGATATTTGGGGGAAAAATGAAGGGGAAACTACTTATTCACTCATCTTTTGGAATTTCGCAGAATGATGTTCCTCATATATATTTTGTTGCTTAACTTCCTTACATCTCTACTGTATTTCACCATATTCTGTTATACATTATGTTGTTGGACCCTAGTGAGTGTCAAATTTGACCTCTCGTCACTACCTCTCTGAGGTTAGACGGGCGACTTACTGAGTACACGTTGTTTTTGTACTCATGCTACACTTGCTGCGCATTTTATTGCACATGTACTTTCATAGCAATGCGGAGGATTCGGAGACTTGGGCGAGCTGCACCATCCGTAGGCGATCCGCAGCTGACATAGTCACCTTCATACTATGTTTATTCATTTTAAATTTCCTTGTCCAGTTGTTTCGGACAGGCTTTGTAATGATTGTTTAAATTCTTAGAAATTGTTCATGTACTTATGACACCAAGTTTAGAGATATGTATTGGGACATAATCTCTTAAGTGAAATCTTTTAATCACTGTTTGTAGTTAACAGACCTTTATTTGAGTATCATGTAATAAAGTGAACGGAATGTTTTCATAAATGTTAAAACTGGAATGTTATTTCAATTAATTAATGGTTTGGCTTGCCTAACATTGATGTCCGGCGCCATCACGACCTTAGAGATTTTTGGTCGTGACATAAGCTAATATCCAGTCAACATTTTCAACTTAAGCTTCCAACCTTGAGACTAAGTGTCTCAACTCATTCCAAAACATCCCCGGAACCGAACCAACTACCCCGACAAGTCACGTAATGACAATTGAGCATAAAATAAGCAGTAAATAAAAAAACAGGGCTACAACATTCAAAATGACCGGCCTGGTCGTTACATGTGTATGAGATAAATAGTGAGTGAGAGTAATATCGTAGTGAGATATTTAAAATAAAGAGCGTTATTTTTTATGAAGTTCTAGTAGTCTCTTAACACTACCAAGTTGTAATATTATAGTGGTATTATATTGCTCCGCTCGGGTATTGTATTTTACCCCATTAAAAAATTTAGTGTCATTTGTTACTTTTTGTGTTATTGTGTTTTGCCGTAGATATTATTCCTAGGCAGGAATATTATTTTCCCAACAATTGGTGCATGTTAGTCTCACCCTTCCCACTGTGGAAATGACAATGATCTCCGGTCGTACAAAGATTATTAAGCACAATTCACATCAAAATTTTAGTGGATCATCTTGCAGGATTTCGCTCGTTTAATAAAATGTACTTAATTTCCATTTCTTTCTAGTCCGATAATGTGTCTCATCTTTTTCTTCCTGCAACTTCTAATAATGTAGGATTTGCTTAAAAATTTAAAAGATGCATAGGAACTGCAGTGCAACGCATCGCAGCTACAGTGAACAAATGGATCTGAGTTTATTCAACATTCTTCTCTATTGTGATGGTGCGGCCGTGCAAATGTAGTTCTTCCGATGTAGAGTTTAAACACCATCTTGTTTTTAGGAACTGAAATATATAATACTAAAACTCTCAAGATATCAATTCTTTCGGATTATATTCTCAATAATCATGTTCAGATGCATATACCAACCATGCACAGGTGCCAAGTGAAACTCTAAATACTAAATGTTGTTCGAGCCATCAATGGGACGTGAAAGAACCAAATCCGTCTTATTCAAACTCAAAAGGGCATGACATGCATCTTGTGTCCAAGACGACTAGGGAAACAAAATTGAACCGAAAGAAAGAAAAAAAGACCAAAAAAGAAAAAAATAATTCCAAGATTGCTTCCTACCCTTCATGCCAAAACTTGACTAGCCCAACTAGCTAGCATTTCAACTAAACTAATCTAATCAAAACCCATGATCATGTCATTGCCAAAGCTCCCTATCATCTTTTCAAACTTGACCATCTTCTTCCTCTCTGGCTCTGTTGCCTTGTAATGATGAGGAGACGCCGGTGACGATGATGGCAAGATGACTTGTTCACTTTGAGCATTGGCAATCCTCTTAAGTCTCTTCTCACTTATACCAAATGCAGCTGCAAATTCTGGCCCTCTGAAGCTCTGCATCAATGAGTTCTTACCCACCAAGAACTGCTGATGGTTTCTCCTTGCTGATGTCGTGAAGCCGAAGAACTTGAACGGGCCATTTGTTGAAGCAATTTGGCAGAAAGGGAAATACCGTGGCACCCAAAAAACATCCCCTTCTCGTACTCTAGCGTTCATGGCTAAAGTTCCATTTGGATACACAATTTGGACTCGGCCAGTCCCTTCCAAAACTATTCCATACTCTATTGCTGTTGGATTAACATGAGGCGCCATCATGGATCCCTACATTAACCAACAAACTTAGATAAAACATGTAAGCAAGAAAGAAAAATAACATACTATTACAATACATATTGGACCATGTCAACTAAGATTTGCTTTCACAATTGGAGATTTTAGATTTTGAATTTATCAAAGATCACCACTTGCCTTAGGCCAATGTACGATTTTTTAGCCAGTGAGTGCATATGATCACTGCACCACCATGCTTCAGTGACTATAAGTTGGGACCTGTNTCTTATATATATATATATATATATATATATATATATATATATATATATATATAACTTAAGCAAATCGAAGGTAAAGGATGCACTCGCATCTGTCTTCATTATGCAACCACCCATGCACTCCGCTAGCCATTTGCAAGATTAAGGCTAAAGAAGAACAAGAGAAGGAAACGAAAAACAAGATTATCTATGATAAATACGGCCCTTACCGGAGATAGATTGACAAGATAAACGCCATTGCCAGATATCTTTAAAGGAGAATAATTAGACTCATCCAACTTCTTGCTCCATCCATAGTCGTTCTTAAAATCAGGCTTCCTGTTGTAGAGATTATACGCTGATGGAGCTTTATGATTCACTCTCTCGACGACGTCTTCCCTGTTTAACAAAGTAAATAGAAATTTCCTCAATGACCATGTTGATTCCTCCTCCTTGGGAATAGTTTCTTTTTCAAATTTCGCAATCCTCTTCAAGTGAGCTAGTTTCTTGTGGGGTTCTTGGGCCAAGAATTTGGACCAAATGTATGTGTCATGAGAACCAGATAAATGCACGATTGGCCCGGAAGATTGCCTTGTCAAGAACGTGCTTAATTCTGCTGTAGAGACCTGCAGTTATACAATATTAATCTTGATTCAGTTTTTTCTTCCACTGACAAATGTAACAAGAAAGGTAAATAACTTGAATACTTACATTAAGAGCAGTTGATAATGTGGTATGATCGAATCCAGCAAGAATGGATGTAGGATAAATTCCACCACCAATGAAGAAAGGCTGCAAAATAGCTACATGAGTTGCAACAAAATTTTGGGGGAAAAAGGAGTATAAATGTAAGACATGAAATGGACTACAAGACAAATTTTTGAGAAATTGGCTTAGGGTACCTGGAATGCATCCCATCCCATGGATTCTGAGGTAACATCAATACTGCAAATAATGTTAAGTCTCTGGTTTTCAACTCTATTCTCCAAATAGAAAGCTGATCCAGCAGGAATTGTGTACACATCTCCGGGTTTTAAACTCCTTTCTGCTAATTCATCTTTGTAGATGTGTCCAACTCTTGCTTCCCCTGTATTCATCTCATAGAAAATGATTATTCTAGCTTACTAAGCAAAGGATTTAACCTAAATACACCGATATTATATATAAAAAATTGATGTTATTTAAACATATTGTAGCGGGCTTATTTTTCGGGCACTTTTTGAAATTTTTTTACATATAGTTATGTTTTATGTGATCTGCTAGCGTAAAAAGTCTAAATCACTGTCGAAGGTAAAGTGAAAAAATTATGTTTACCATGGTGAACAAAGAGGAGAAGATTGGAATCAAGGTATTGAGGGATGAAGAGGCTATTGGGTTCCATAGAGATGAAACCAATATGCATTGGACTATGAAAAGATTTTCCTCTGCGATATCCACCTTTCACCAATTTCATGACCCCAGCTTCAGTTTTCACTACATCATGTAAGTGACGCAACAAAAACCATTTTTCTCCTTGTGTTCTTTGCTCGCTTTCTTCTCTTTCTCTCCAATGCCCACCAACAGAGGCCACTAGTGCAGAGTAAAGTACCAGCACTAATAGCAGCAGACTCTTTCTCTTTCCCATATTTCAACTCGTAATAAAAAAAATAAGTTTTCTTTAATCACTTTTGGTTCACTTGTGACTGAGGTGCAGAGTCTGTAACTATTTATATACAGGAAATTGTGAGATTGTAGGGGAGTTGTTGTCAATCGTGTAGGATTTTTAGGCTTTTCTGCTATACTATACATTGAGATCCTGAAAAATATACGGTGAACCAATGAAAAGTTATTTTACACTAATTTTGTAAACAGAAACCAAATGATGTAGCAGCAAAATTGCAAGTTGATGACCACTTCAAAGGACTACTTAGCGCAATAAAAGAAATGATTTGAGGTTTTTTTATGTATATAAACACAAAAAATTTTAAAAAATTAATAAACAAACTATTTTTTCTTACACATTTAATTTTGGTTGAAACAAAGGTTAAAGAGTTGACCTGACTCAACTCAGTTACTACTATTATTAATTTATTACAAAAAAAATTTTTAGTTGTTGATCAGACTAATAGGTGACGCTGGTGCCTTGTCCTACCTTAGACCATTCTAATCTCGGCAGCTGGTTTCATATACTTTCTGTAAGCACGGTAAACGACTATGGCGCAAAATAGCAGCTGCAGGAAGAGGCCTAATATTCTTATCACCGGAGCTTCGGGCACAGGGAAGACGACTACGGCGTCTACCTTGGCGGAGGTGACGCAGCTCCGCCACATC
>ML410054.1:0-83184 GCA_005239525.1 Nicotiana knightiana | reverse complement strand
CAGCCCGATCCATCACTATCCTCACAATCCGGCTCTCGGCCTCACTCAGTCATCACCCTCACAAGCCACTCAGGCAACTCACCATAAATCACGGGGACTCAGCCCAAAATATCATTTATTTGTTAGAAAACAGGGTGATAAACATGATTAAACAATGAACAAGTATAAATCATGACTGGGATTATATTTTCTATCAAAACAGTGTGAGAATAGTAGTAAAAATACCCTCGAGGGTCAAAACATGTCGGCACAAGGCCCGAAACATGGCATACAACCGAAAATATAGTATAAATCCCTAAAATACGGAATATCATATAACTTCAAATCAAATACGCAACTTAGTTGTGACGACCCAAAGGGTCATCACCTATTTTATTACCAATTCCGTACTTCTGAGGCCTGAAAACCTCAATTATAGTTGCATTGATTTGCGTGCACAGTCTGGGCGCATGGCCGAACAACTTAAATATTAAATTCTGTGAAAAATGCTAAGACTTGATATTAAAATGAATAAAATTTGACTACGGTCAACATTTTAGGTAAACGGACCCGAACCCGTGATTTGATGGTCCCGAGGGTCCGTAGGAAAATACGGGACTTGGGCGTATGTCCAAAATCAAAATTTCGAGGTCCCAAGCATGGTAAATGAATTTTTTGAATAAAATTGTTTTCTAAAAATATTTAAGAAAATTGAAAATGAAATATGATTAGAAAGTGATGGTATCGGGCCCATATTTTGGTTCCGGCGCCCGACACATGTCTTATATATACTTTAAGCACTTTCTGTAAAGTTTGGTTTAAAACGGATTTCATTTGACGTGTTTCGGACTTGAAATGGGAAATTTGATGTTTTATGAAATTTGATAGAATTCATGGATTTTGAGGTTTAATTCGATGTATCTGATGTTATATTGGCAATTTGATAAGTTCGTAGGATGTTGTTGAGTCAGTGCATGTGATTTGTTAGGATCCCCGAGGGATCAGGAGTGTTTCGGAGGTGTCTCAGAGCGATTTTGAACTTAGGAAGGTTGCTGGTTTTTGGTTTCGGAGGTGTCTCGGAGTGAGTTTGAACTTAGGAAGATTGCTGGTTTTTTGCTTCAACAGTTGCAGGTCCATTTGCCATTCGTGTTAGCGACCCATCTTCCGCGTTCGCGAAGCTTTAAGCCTTTTCTTCATCGCATTCGCATCCATTCCCTCGCAAACGTGTAGGGTTATTTGACCTTGAGGGCTTAGCCCCCTTTTCCTCTTCGCGTTCGCGTGCAGTTGACCTCAAACGCGCAGCCTTACAGATCCTCTTCATCGCGTTCGCGTGATGTCCCACGCATTCGCGTAAGTCAACTTCTGGACCCCAACCTTTTTACTCTTCGCATTCACATTCTCCTTTCCGTGAACGCGATGGCTTGCCCAGTCTACCCTTCGCAAACACGACCTCACTTCCGCGAATGCGAAAGGCAATTTTGCCCAGTGGTATATAAATATTTCATGAACCAGTAGCTAGGGGATTCACTTAGAAAATAACGAACTTCTTCTTCTCCAAGGCCCTTAGACGTCCATTGGAGCCTTCATTCACAAAAACTGCTTGGGTTAGTAAATTTTAACTCATTTCCTTCATTTTTCATTTGTAATTAATGAATTCCTAAGTCAAAATTACGCAAATTAGAGTAGAAAATCTGGAATTCGGGCTCGTGGGTGAATGGGTGACACGGTTTTGGTCCGAGCCTTGTGTTTGGACCAAGCGGGCCCGGGGTCGAATTTTGGTATTTTTGAAAGAATGCTAGGAAATGGATAATTAGGCCATGTAGTTGAATCCTTGAATCCTTATTGATATACTTGAGTTGATTATGTGTAGATAATACCATTTCGGAGTTGAATTCTAAAGGAAAGGCGGTGTTAGAGGGTTGATTTCTATGCTTTGGACCTGGGCTAAGTGTTTGGTCTAACCTTAGCTTGAGGGAATAAGAGTTGAGTATAATTTGCTACTTGCTAATCTTCAAATACGATGTATAGGCATGATGACGAGTATCTATACATTGGTGTCTAGCATGACCGTGAGTCCTTATATTGTGAATATTCTGATTTTGTGGTAATTTCCATGCTTAATTGATGATTTCTATATGTTGTGAAGAATATGTGAAGGGAATTGTAATCTTTAAACTCTGTTGGAGCATTGGCTCAAATTGTACAGGAACAATTAAGGTATATGAGATAATTGTATCCTTTGGAGCATTAGCTCAAATAATAGAGTGAATTATGAAATGAAGTGAAAGAAAGAGAAAGAGCTATTAAAATATACCTTTGCCGGGTCATTGTTGCTTTTGATATTGTGTCCCTTGTTGGGATGTTGAGGTTACTGTTATTGTTCCCTTGTCGGGATTTAATTGTTGATATTGTTCCCTTGCCGGGGTTATTATTTCTATTCTGTTTACTCCCTTGCCCGCCCTTGTTTGTGATTGTTGTTTGGGTGAGGAAGAGTGCTAAAGCACGAAGGGTGATGCCGTGCCATGATTTACATTGTTTACATTATACATTGCATAGTGATGACGAGATTAAAAGCACGAAGGGTGATGTCATGCCATGATTTACATTGATTACAGTATACATTGCATAGTGAGGACGAGAGTAAAAGCACGAAGGGTGATACCGTGCCATGATTTACATTGATTACAGTATACATTGCATAGTGAGGACGAGAGTAAAAGCACGAAGGGTTATGCCGTGCAAGTTTATGATTTCTTGTCCTTATTGATATGCTGGCTTTGTTGTTCTTTTCCTTATTGAGATTTCTTATATGAAATTGTTATCTCCCCATAGCATGTTCCCCTTCCTTTACTAATTGTTTCTTCCTATATATCTTATCCGTTGTATATATGTATATCTATTTATCTGAACTGCACAGGTTTATTTTGTAGTCTGGTTCTAGCCTCGTCAACACTTCGCCGAGATTAGGCTAGACACTTACCAGTACATAGGGCCGGTTGTACTCATGCTACACCTGCACTTCTTAATGTTGTGCAGAATACGCAGCCGGACCCGGAGGACCTCATTAGTGGGAGTGTCTTCCAGCTTATCCTAGAGGCTTCAAGGTATACCCGCTGGTGTGCAGGGGCCTTAGCGTCTCTTCCATCCCTTTGTCTTCGATTCTGTCTTATTTTTTTCCTCCAGTTTCAGAGGCAGACGTGTATTACCTTTTACTTTTGTATTTAGCACTCTTATAGACAGTTCGTGAGTTTGTGACTGCAAGTTTTGGGAAAGTTTATGCGTTATTGTATTATGTTATCCTTATTAGCTTGAGACCGTATTTATTTCTTCTGTTAAATTGTGAACCGTTTAGTTTATCCTATTAAATTGATGTTAATATGCTAGTTTATCTATACACATTGTCTTGTCTAGCGGGTTCAACGTTAGACTCCATCACGGCCCGATATTGGGATTTCGGGGCATGACAAGTCGGTATAAGAGAACTAGGTTACTTAGGTCTCACAACTCACGGACAACTTGGTAGAGTCTGAGGGATCGGTACGGAGACGTCTGTATTTATCCCTAGAGGCTACGAAGTTAGGATGACTCCATATTTCTTTTCTTCTCTGTCGTGCGCTATGGTTTTGAGTACTGATTGAGTTTCTATTCTATTCTCTCATAGATGGCGAGAACACGTGCTTCCCTTGGTTCCGCCCAGCAGCCTAACACTCCTGCTACAGCTCCTACTCAGGGTCGAGGTCGAGGACGAGGCCGTTCTAGAGGCCGAGGCCGGGGCCTGGCTCAGCCTAGGGAAGAAACCATAGTAGAGGACCCTCAGGTGGAGTATGACGAGGAGGTCCCACTTCTGGCAGTCCCAGTTGGACCAGCTCAGGTCTTAGAGGGATTGATAGCTACCTAGTGCTTTAGACGCCCTTGTCCGTGTAGTCGGACTCATGGATAGTGTAGCACAGGTGGGTTTACTTCCTACAACACCAGTCATCTCTCAGGCTGGGGGAGGTGCCCAGACTCCTGCTGCCCGCATGCCAGAGCAGCTAGCTCCACAGTTTTAGACCCCGGCACCTCAGCCAGCCAGAGTAGCTCACCCCGGGTATTGCGGCACCAGGAGCAGAGGGAGAAACTATGTCAACAGATGCTTTGTGGAGACTGTACAGGTTCACTAAGTTATTCACTGCTACTTACACTGGTTCACCATCAGAGGACCCCCAGGATTATTTGGACCGCTGCCATAAGGTTCTTCAGAATATGGGCATAGTGGAGTCTAGGGTTGACTTTGCTACTTTTCGGTTATCTGGCGCAGCCAAGAGTTGGTGGAGAGATTATTGCCTAGCCAGACCAGCTGGATCTACACCTTTTACTTGGACTCAGTTCTCGGAGGTATTTTTTGGGAAGTTCCTTCCCATTACTCACAGAGAGGACCTTCGGAGGCAGTTTGACCATCTCCAGTAGGGATCCATGTCCGTCACTCAGTACGAGTCCAGGTTCATCCCTCTAGCCCGACATGCTCTTATGATATTTCCCACTGATCGGGAGAAGGTTCAGAGGTTTATCGAGGTATTAGCCCAGCCTATCAGACTTCAGATGGATAGAGAGTCAGGTACAGATATATCGTTCCAGGATGCGGCCAATGTGGCCAGGAGGATTGAGATGATTCTGTCACAGGGCGGTGGTCAGTGGACTGACAAGAGGCCCCGTAATTTCGGTCGTTTCAGTGGAGCCTCATCTGGGGGCAGGGTCTCTTCAGGCAGATGTCATCCTCCCAGGCCTTTTCAATCAGCTCTCCAGGTTTCCCATGGTACTTCAAGTGGTCGTGGCTATCAGACGCACCATTTTGATCAACAGCCTTACAGTGCACCACCAGCTCCCATCAATGCACCGCCGCATCAGAGTTTCCAGGGTGGTCATCCAGGTCGACAAGGTAAGATTCATTTCCCTCAGCAGTCAAGGTCTTATTACACTTGTGGAGATCCGGGTCACCTTGCCAGATTTTCCCCTCGAGCATCAGGTAATTCACAGCATCAGGGATCTCATGCCATGGTACCGGCACCAGGTGTTCCACAGCCTGCCCAGCCAGCTAGAGGTGAGGGTAGAGGTGCTAGAGGTGGAGGTAGAGGTCATAGAGGTGGAGCTCAGGCCGCTAGAGGTGGAGGCCAGCCAGCAGCCGGCCGTCCCAAAGATGTAGTTCAGGGTGATCGGGCCCAGTCCCGATGTTATGCTCTTCCAGCCAAGCCAGAGGCTGAGTCTTCAGATGCAGTCATTACAAGTACTATTCTGGTTTGTGACAGAGATGCTTTAGTGCTATTTGATCTAGGGTCTACGTATTCGTACGTGTCCTCTTATTTTGCACCATATCTGGTCATGCCTAGTGACCCACTGAGTATTCCTCTTTATATATCTACACCAGTGGATGATTCTATCGTGGTCTATTGAGTCCATCGTTCTTGTGTTGTGGTTATTGGGGGTTCTTAAGACCCGTGTTGATTTGTTGCTTTTAGGTATGGTCGACTTTGACGTTATATTGGGGATGGACTGCTTATCCCCATATCATGCTATCTTGGATTGTCATGCCAAGACGGTGAACTTTGCCTTGCCAGATTTGCCACGTTTGGAGTTGAAGGGAACTCCTGGTCATTCTACCCGCAGTGTTATTTCGTACGTGAAGGCTCGGTGTATGGTCGAGAAGGGTGTCTGGCTTATTTGGCTTATGTGCGCAATTCCAGTGTTGAGGTTCCCTCTATTGATTTAGGACCCGTGGTTTGTGAGTTTCCTGAGGTTTTTCCTTCAGACCTACATGGGATGCCACCCAACAGTCACATTGATTTCTGCATTGATCTGGCTCCAGGCACCCAGCCCATTTCTATTGTGCCGTATCGCATGACCCCGCCAGAGTTGAAAGAGTTGAAGGAACAGTTGTAGGATTTGCTTGTGAAGGGCTTAATTAGACCCAGTGTTTCCCCTTGTAGTGCTCCAGTCTTGTTTGTGAAGAAAAAGGATGGTTCGATGAGGATGTGCATTGATTACCGGCAATTTAACAAGGCTACAATAAGGAATAAGTATCCACTGCCAAGGATTGACGATTTTTTCGATCAGCTTCTGGGTGCCAAGGTATTTTTAAAGATAGACTTGAGATCTGGATACCATCAGTCGAGGATTAGGGCATCTGATGTCCCTAAGACATTTTTCCGCACTCGGTACGGGCATTACGAGGTTTGGTCATGTCGTTTGGGTTGACGAATGCCCCAGCAGATTTTATGGACTTGATGAACCGAGTGTTCAGATCTTATTTGGAATCGTTCGTGATAGTCTTCATTGATGGTATATTGATATACTCCCGCAGTCAGGAGGAGCACGAGCACCATCTTAGAGTGGTTCTTCAAACTCTGAAGGATAGCCAGCTATATGCAAAGTTTTCGAAGTGTGAGTTCTGGTTGAGTTCAGTTGCATTCTTGGGTCATGTCATTTCAGCAGAAGGTATTCAGGGGTACTCAAAGAAGATTGAGGCAGTCAAGGACTGGCTTAGACCAGCATCAGCTATAGAGATTCAGAGTTTCTTGGGATTGGCAGGCTATTATCGTCGGTTTGTGGAGGGGTTCTCATCTATTGCAGCCCCGATGACCAGGTTGACCTAGAAGGTTGCCAGGTTCAGATGGTCGGACGAGTGTGAGGCGAGCTTTCAGAGGCTCAAGACAACTCTGACAACGACACCGATATTGTTTTTTCCCACAGGGTCAGAGCCTTATACAGTCTATTGTGATGCTTCCCGTATTGGGCTAAATTCAGTGTTGATGCAGGATATCAAGGTCATTGCTTATGCTTCGAGGCAGTTAAATATTCATGAGAAGAAATATCCAGTGCATGATTTGGAGTTGGAAGCCATTGTCCACGCATTGAAGATTTGGAGTCACTATATGTATGGCGTGGCGTGTGAGGTGTTCACGGATCATAAGAGTCTTCAGTACTTGTTCAAGCAAAAGGAGTTCAATTTGAGGAAGAGAAGGTGGTTAGAGTTGTTGAAGGATTCTGACATTACTATCTTATATCAGCGGGGGATGGTCAATGTGGTGGCGAATGCTTTGAGTACGAAGTCAGCTATAGCATGGGCGGTCTTGATTTTATTCCGGTCAGTCAGAGGCCGATTGCTTTGGATGTTCAGGCTTTGGCCAATCGATTTGTGAGGTTCGATATTTATGAGCCTAGTCAAGTGTTGTCTTGCACGGTCGCTCGTTCTTCATTATTTGAGCGTATCCATGATCGGCAATTTGATGATCCCCATTTGTGTGTCCTTAGAGACACGGTGCAGCCCGGAGGCGCCAAGTAGGTGACCTTAGATGATGATGGTGTTTTGAGATTGTAGGGGTGAGTTTGTGTGCCCAATGTTGATGGGATTCGAGAGTTGATTTTAGAGGAGGCCCATAGTTCCCGGTACTCTATTCATCTGGGCGCCGCGAAGATGTATCACGATTTGCGGCAGCACTATTGGTGGCATAGAATGAAGAAGGATATTGTGGCATATGTGGCGCGGTGTTTGAATTGTCAACAAGTTAAGTACGAGAATCAGAGGCCTGGTGGTTTATTTTAGAGGACTGAGCTTCTCGAGTGGAGGTGAAAGAGGATCACTATGAACCTCGTTACTGAACTTCCGTTGACCCGGAAGAAGTTCGATGCAATTTGGGTCATTGTTGATAGGCTGACCAAGTCAGCGCATTTCATTCCCGTGGCAGTCTCCTGTTCATCCTAGAGGTTTGCTGAGATCTATATCCGGGAGATTGTTCGCCTTCATGGTGTGCCACTATCTATCATTTCACACCGGTAAGTGCAGTTTACCTCGCGTTTTTGGGGAGCAGTTAAGAGAGAGTTAGGCACCCAAGTAGAGTTGAGCACAACATTTCATCCTCAGACGGATGGGCAGTCCGAGCGGACTATTCTGATATTGGAGGATATGCTTCGAGCTTGTGTTATTGACTTTGGAGGATCATGGGATCAGTTCTTGCCTTTAGCAGAGTTTTCCTACAACAACAACTACTAGTCGAGTATCCAGATGGCTCCTTATGAGGCATTATATGGTAGGCAGTGTCGATCTCTGGTTGGATGGTTTGAGCCGGGAGAGGCTCGGTTGTTGGGTACATATTTGGTTCAGTAGGCCTTGGACAAGGTCAAGATCATTCAGGATAGGCTTTGTAAAGCTCAGTCCAGGCAAAAAAGTTATGCATATCGTAAGGTTCGAGATGTGGCTTTCATGGTTTGTGAGCGAGTATTGTTCCGAGTGTCACCTATGAAGGGCGTGATGAGATTTGGGGAGAGGAGCAAGCTTAGCTCTAGATTCATTGGCCCGTTTGAGATTCTTGATCGAGTGGGAGAGGTGGCTTATAGACTTTCATTGCTGCCTAGCTTATCAGCAGTGCATCCAATTTTTCATGTGTCCATGCTTCGGAGGTATCACGGCGATCTAGCACACGTGCTAGATTTCAGTAATGTCCAGTTGGACAAGGACTTATCTTACGAGGAGGAGCCAGTAGGTATTCTAGACCGGCAGATTCGTCAGTTGAGATCCAATGGTTTCCCTTCTGTTCGTGTTCAATGGAGAGGTTAGCCTCCTGAGGCATCGACCTGGGAGTCCGAGTCCGGTATGCGAAGCCGTTACCCTGATTTATTTCCCGACTCAGGTACTTCCTTCTTCTGTCCGTTCGAGGAAGAACGTTGTTTTAGAGGTGGAGAATGTGACGACCCAAAGGGTCATCACCTATTTTATTACCTATTCCGTACTTCCGAGGCCTTGAAAACCTCATTTGTAGTTTCCTCCATTTGTGTAGGCAGTCCACGCGCGTAGCCGGACAACTTAAATATGAAATTCTATGATAAAAGGATAAGACTTGATATTAAAATTAATAAAGTTAACTACGGTCAATATTTTGGGAAAACGGATTCGGGCCCATGATTTGACGGTCCCGGAGGGTCCGTAGGAAAATATAGGACTTGGGCGTATGCCTAGAATCGAATTCTGATGTCCCAAGCCCGAGAAATTAATTTTTGAGTAAAATTGTTTTCTGAAAATATTTAAGGAAATTGAAAATGAAATCTGATTAGAAAGTGATGGTATCGGGCCCGTATTTTGGTTTTGGCGCCCGGTACATGTCTTATATATGGTTTAAGCGCTTTCTGGAATGTTTGGTTGAAAACGGATTTTGTTTGACGTGTTTCGTACTTGAAATGGGAAATTTGATGTTTTATGAAATTTGATAGAATTCATGGATTTTGAGGTTTAATTCGATGTATATAATGTTATATTGGCGATTTGATCACACGGTTAAGTTAGTAGGATGTTGTTGAGTCAGTGCATGTGATTCGTTAGAAACCATGAGGGCTTGGGAGTGTTTCGGAGGTGTCTCAAAGTGATTTTTAACTTAGGAAGATTGCTGGTTTTTGGCTTCAGCAGTTGCAGGTCCATTTGCTCTTCGCGTTCGTGACCCCTTTTCCGCATTCACGAAGTTTTAAGCTTTTTCTCCATTGCATTCGGATCCATTCCCTCGCAAACGCGTAGGGTTATTTCAGCCTGAGGGCTTAGCCCCCTTTTCCTCTTCGCGTTCGCGCGCAGTTGACCGCAAACATGCAGCCTTACAGGTCCCCTTCATCGTGTTCGCGTGATGTCCCACGCGTTCGCGTAAGTCAACTTCTGGACCCCAGCCTTTTTACTCTTCGCGTTTGCATTCTCCTTTCGCGAATGCGATGGCCTTCCCAGTCTACCCTTCGCGAACGCGAAGGGCAATTTTGCCCAGTGGTATATAAATATTTCTAGAACCAGTAGCTACGGGATTTACTTAGAAAATAACGAACTTCTTCTTCTCCAAGGCCCTTAGAGGTCCATTGGAGCCTTCCTTCACCAAAACTTATTGGGTTAGTAAATTTTAACTCATTTCCTTCATTTTTCATCTATAATGAATGAATTCCTAAGCCTAAAACATGCAAATTAGAGTAGAAAATCTGGAATTTGGGTAGTGTTAGGCCCTTTTGAATTTTCTTGATTAAGACCTCATTTTGGGGTCGAATTTGAAAACAAATTATATATTCGGGCTCGTGAGTGAATGGGTGACATGGTTTTGGTCTGAGCCTTGTATTTGGACCAAGCGGGTCCGGGGTCGAATTTTTGTATTTTTGAAAGAATGCTAGGAAATGGATAATTAGGCCATGTAGTTGAATCCTTGAATCTTTATTGATATACTTGAGTTGATTATGTCTAGATAATACCATTCCAGAGTTGAATTCTAATGGAAAGGCTGTGTTAGAGGGTTGATTGCTATACATTGGACCCGAGGTAGTGTTTTGTCTAACCTTAGCTTGAGGGAATATGAGTTGAGTATAATTTGCTACTTGCTAATTTTCAAATATGATGTATAGGCATGGTGACGAGTATCTATACATTGGTGTCTAGCATGACCGTGAGTCCTTATATTGTGAATATTCTGATTTTGTGGTAATTTCCATGCTAAATTGATGATTTCTATATGTTATGAAGAATATGTGAAAGGAATTGTAATCTTTAAACTTTGTTGGAGCATTGGCTCAAATTATAACACGAACGATGAAGGTATATGAGGTAATTGTATCCTTTGGATTATTGGCTCAATTAATAGAGTGAATTGTGAAATTAAGTGAAAGAAAGAGAAAGAGATACTAGAATATACCCTCGTCGGGTCATTGTTGATTTTGATATTGTCTCCCTTGTTGGGATGTTGAGGTTACTGTTATTCTTCCCTTGCCGGGATTTAATTGTTGATATTGTTTTCTTGTCGGGGTTATTATTTCTATTCTATTTACTCCCTTGCCCTTGTTTGTGATTGATGTTTGGGTGAGGAAGAGTGCTAAAGCACGGAGGGTGATGCCGTGCATTGTTTGACATTGTAAGGAAAGAGTGTAAATCACGAAGGGTGATGTCGTGCAGTACGATGTACCATTCTGTACCAATATTCATCGATTATACTGTGAGGAAAGAGAGTAAAAGCACAAAGGTTGATTATGTGCCATGATTTACATTGCTTACATTATACATTGCATAGTGAGGACGGGAGTAAAAGCACGAAGGGTCATGCCGTGCCATGATTTACATTGATTAGATTATACATTTCATAGTGAGGATGAGAGTAAAAGCACGAAGGGTGATGCCGTGCAAGTTTGTGATTTCTTGTCCTTATTGATATGCTGGCTTTGTTATTCTTTTCCTTATTGGGATTTCTTATATGAAACCGTTATCTCCCAACAGTATGCTCCCCTTCCTACTAATTGTTTCTCCCTATATTTCTTATCCGTTGTATATATGTATATCTATTTATCTGAACTGCACTGGTTTATTTGGTAGTCTGGTTCTAGCCTCGTCACCACTTCGCCAAGGTTAGGCTAGGCACTTACCAGTACATGGGGTCGGTTGTACTGATGCTACACCTGCACTTCTTTATGTTGTGCTGATTACGCAACCGGACCCGGAGGACATCATTAGTGGGAGTGTCTTCCAGCTTATCCTAGAGGCTTCAAGGTATACCCGCTGACGTTCGTAGGACTTGGCGTCTCTTCCCTCCCTTTGTCTTCCATTCTGTCTTATTTTTTTCCTCTAGTTTCAGAGGCAGACATGTATTAGCTTGAGACCGTATTTATTTCCGCTGTTAAATTGTGAAGTTTATCCTATTAAATTGATGTTAATATGCTAGTTTATCTATACATGTTGGCTTGTCTAGCGGGTTCAATGTTTGACGCCATCAAGGCCCGATGGTGGGATTTCGGGGCGTTACATTAGTAGTCGCTACGGGACGGACAAAGTCACAATACCTGTCGGTGCACACCCACACGCCCGTCACCTAGCATGTGTGTCACCTCACTTATCAAATTAGAACAAACTACCGGGGTTTCATATGCTCAAATCTAGATTTATGTTCGTTAGTTACCTCAAATCGGATGAAAGACATCACCGCAAAGCCTTTCCCCCTCGACTCTGCCTCAACGCGCCCTGAATCTATTCAAAACAGATTCATATCATCAAAATATGCTTAAGGAACAAAGCCCACTCGAAAATAACCAATTTAAATCAACAAACCCGAAATTGGCCAAACCCGAACCCTGGGCCCACACCTCGAATTCCGATAATAATCACAAAACTGTAATCCTTACGCTCTCACGAGTTCATTAACACCAAATACATCAAAATCGGACACTAAATGGCCCCTCAACTCCCCAATTATAATTTCCAATTTGAAGCCCTAATCTCCCAAATTTCACCACTAAAACATGATCAAACAATGGAATAATCTTCATAAACACAAGATACAAGGTCAATGTAGCTTACCTCACTGAATACACTTGATTCCCCCTTGAGATCTCAACTCTAAGCTCCAAAATCTGTCAAAATGGTGAAGAAACGAGTGAAAATTCGGGAAGCCAACTTTATATAGGTTCTGCCCAGCAATCTCGCACCTGCGACCCCATGCAACGCACCTGCGGCGCCGCACCTGCGGAAAATCCCTCGCAGGTGCGGATTCTCACTTAAGCCAAATTTCTGCATCTACGGTCCTCTAAACGCACCTGCGGTCCCGCAGGTGCGATCCAACTTCCACACCTGCGCTCCCAGGCTAGGTTCCACTTTCCGCATCTACTCATGGTCTTCCGCACCTACGCCTTCGAACCTACGCCTTCGAACCTACGGCTCCCCGTCCGCATGTGCGACCATACTAGCAGCCATTTGTTGCATTTTTCGAACTTCCAACCTTCCAAAATCACCTGAAATCAATCCCGAGCCTCAACCAAAGGTACCAACAAGTCATATATCAATACACCAACCTAGTTGAACCCTCATAACACTAAAAATAACATCAAAACACCAAATCAAATCCAAATTCAAGCCAAAGGAATTCTAAACTTCCGAAATTCGCCAACGATGCCGAAACCACCCAAACCACGTCCGAATGACTTGAAAATTTGAACACACATCCCAAAAGACACTACGAACCTGTTCCAACTTCTGAGATTCTAGTCTGACCCCAATAGATAATTTTCCACTACCAATTGGAAATCACAAAAATCTAATTTTGCCAATTCCAGCCTAATTTTACTCCGGACCTCTGAAAGATATTCCAAACACACTCCTAAGTCCCAAATCGCCTAATGAAGCTATCCGAGCCACAAAAACCACATTCTGAGATCATTTACCTATAAGTCAACTTCCAGTTGTCTTTTCCAACTAAATCACCAACCTAAGAGACTAAGTGTCTCATTTCTCATCACAACCACTTCGAACCCGACCCAATCAACCCATGGCAACACAAAAGAGCTGAACCATACAAGAACGAAGCAGAAATGCGGAAAACATGGCTAAACTCTCGGAACGACCGGTCGGGTCGTTACATTCTCCCCTCTTAAACAATCATTCGTCCTCGAACGGGTCTAGAAACATACTTGGAGTCTCAAATAAGTGGGGATATATGCTCCGCATCTCCCGCCCGGTTTCCCAGGTGTACTCCTCCACCGGCTACCCTCTCTACTGCACTTTCACTGAAGTTATATCCTTAGACCTAAACCTTCTGACTTGACGACCCAAAATGGCCACTGGCTCCACCTCGTAAGACATATCTCCCTCTAGCTGCATCGAACTGAGGACCAAAACATGAGACGTGCTACCAATATATCTCCGAAGCATGAAAACATGAAATATTGGATCCAAGCTCGACAATCCAGGTGGCAAGGAAAGTCTATAATCCACCTCTCCAACCCTCTGAAGCACCTCAAAAGGCCCAATAAACCAGGGACTCAACTTTCCCCTCTTCCCAAACCACATAACACCCTTCATGGGTGACACCTTCAATAAGAACTTCTCCCCAGCCATGAAAGATACATCTGGGACCTTCCGGTCCGCATAACACTTCTGCCTCGACTGCACCGTGTGAAGCTGCTTCTGAATCAACTTCACCTTATCTAAAACATCCTATATCAAACCCGTACACAAGAGTCTTGCCTCACCTAGCTCAAGCCAACCGACCAGAGATCTACACCTCCTCCCATACAAAGCCTCACACAGAGTCATCTGAATACTCCACTGATAACTATTATTAAATGCAAACTCCGCGAGTGCCATAAACTGGTCCCATGGACCACCAAAGTCAATAACACAAGCGCCCAACATGTCCTCTAGTATCTGAATAGTGCACTTGGACTGCCCGTCTATATGAGGGTGGAAGCCTGTGCTCAACTCAACCTGAGTATCCAACTCTCTCTGCACGGACCTCCAGAACTATGATGTGAACTGAGTACCTTGTCAGAGATGATGGAAACTGCAACACCATGCAGCCGAACAATCTGCGTGATATAAGTCTCAGCTAACCGCTCCCAAGAATAAGTAGTTCCAATAGGATTGAAGTGGGCGGACTTAGTCAATCGATCCACAACAACCCATATAGCATCGAACCTCCTCAAAGTACGTGGGAGCCCGACTACAAAGTCCATCTACATACGCATATCCGACTGTGCATCCTCATAAAACCATCATTGCCAATAACTACATCCCTGACATCACCTCGTCGGACCATATCCTGAATAACGAGCAAATGTGGGTCATCATACTGACGCTGTTTGATACGGTCATAAAGAGAAGACCTGGAGGCTACACAAGCCAATACCCGTCGCGGCTTTGATAGATCTATCCTAACTAACTGGCCCGCTAGGACCTTAACATCAAGTGTTAATGGTCTCTCAACTGCTGGAAGATGTGATAGACTCCCTAAACTCTCTGCTCTGCAACTCAAGGCATCGACCACTACATTGTCCTTCCCCGGATGCTATAGAATAATGATATCATAGTCTTTGAGAAGCTCCAAGCATCTCCTCTGATGCAAACTCATATCCTTCTGTTTAAAAAAGTGTTGTAGTCTACGGTGATCAGTAAAAACCTCATAATGAACCCCATATAAATAATAACGCCAAATCTTTAAGGCGTGACCAATGGCTGCTAGCTCGAGATCATGCACCGGGTAATTCTTCTCATGAGTATTCAACTGGCGCGAGGCGTAGGCAATCACCCTACCCTCATACGTCAAAACACAACCAATGCCTATCCTCGAGGCATCAAAATACACGGTATAAGAACCTGAAGCTGATGGCAATACTAACATTTGTGCTGAGGTCAAAGTCGTCTGACCGCCTGAACAGAGCATCCTTCTAAGTCAACTTGGTCAAGGGTGAAGCAATAGAAGAAAATTGCTCCACAAAGAGACGGTAATCCCCCACAAAACTAAGGAAGCTCCTAATCTCTGTAGCTGAGGACGGTCTGGGCCAACTCTGCATCGCCTTTATCTTCTTCGGATCAACCTGAATACCCTCGCTGGACACCAGGTGTCCCAAGAAAGCTACTAAGCCCAGCCAAAACTCACACTTTGAGAACTTTGCATAAAGCTTTTCCTCCTTCAATCTCTGCAATAAAACCCTCAAATGCTGAGCATGCTCCTCCTGGCTACGAGAATACACCAGGATGTCATGAATGAACATAATAACAAAGGAATCCAAATATGGATGAAATATGATGTTCATCAAATGCATGAACGCTGATGGGGCATTTATCAACCCAAATGACATCACCAAAAACTCATGGTGGCCATAACGGGTCCTGGAAGCCTTTTTGGAAATATCTGAATCTCGAATCTTCACCTAATGGTACCCGGATCTCAAATCAATCTTAGAGAACACCCTATCTCCCTAAAGCTGGTCAAACAAATCATCAAGGCGAGGCAGAGGATACTTATTCTTGGCTGTAAGCTTGTTCAGCTGCCTATAGTGAATACACATTCTCATGGAACCATCCTTCTTCTCCACGAACAACACCGGTGCAACCCAATGTGACACACTAGGCCGGATGAACCCCTTTTCTAGGAGTTCCTCAAGCTGCTCTTTCAATTCCTTCAACTCCGATGGTGCCATACGATACGGTAGAATAGAAATAGGATGAGTGCCCAGCATCAGCTTAATGCCAAAATAAATATCCCTGTCGGGCGGCATGCCCGCAAATTAGTAGGATACACGTTCGGATACTCACGGACTACAGGAATAGAATCGACAATGGGAGTCTCAGCACTGATATCTCCCACAAAAGCCAAATAATACAGACATCCTTTCTCTACCATGCGCCGAGCCTTCAGGTATGAAATCACCCTACTAGGCACATAATCAATATAACCTCTCTACTCGACTCTTGGACATCTCAGCATCCCTAAGGTCACGACCTTAGCGTGACAATCTAGAACAGCATGACACAGAGATAGCCAATCCATACCCAATATCACATCAAAACCATGCTAGGCAATAACATATCTACTTGGGTCTCCAGACCCCCAATTTTGTATCTTACAAGACCGATACACTCGGTCCACAACAATAGTATCGCCCACCGGAGTCGACACATGAACAGATTTAACAAAGGACTCGCGTAACATATCCATAAAGTGGGAAAAATATGATGAAACATAGGAATACGTGGAACCAGGAACAAATAAGACTAAAGCATCTCAGTGAAAGACTAAAACAATACCTGTAATCAATGTATGTGAGGCCATAGCATCTGGTCTGGTTAGAAGTGCATAAAAACAGGCCTGACCTCCACCAAGTCGACTTCCCCCTCTAGGGCAGCCTCTAGCTATAAAGACCCGTAAAATTTAAAGTCAATGAACAATGCTCGAATGGGTCCCCATGTGGTTATAACTGTACAAAATTCTTAGAACTAACCCTTCTGGAGTAAAAAGTACCCCAGGACCTAAAAGATAAAATTTTCCAGAGTTGCGCAGATCAGCGGTCCACTATGCGATTGCAGATCAGGTATGCGGATCGCATAGTGGTCGCATACCTGGATAGTCTGCTGTCCAATTTGAGGACAGCTATGCGACCCAAGATGCGATCGTATTCCTGCTATGCGGTCCGCATTATTGTCGCATAAATGGCAGTCTAGTTCCCATTTTGGCCCATTTGAGGGCCATTTATGCCACAGGAATGCGGACTGCATAGTAGGAATCGCATTCCTAACCGCATACTAGCTTCGTGGCTTCTAATTTCTAATTCTAAAACTCGAACCCCATCTTTATAAAACACCCCTCCCCTTCATTTTTAAGGGCTATCTGATTAAAATAGAGAAAAGGGAGGGTAAGTTTAGTGAGAGAAATTGTTCTTCTTCATCAAATTGGTCCATCATCTCTACTCAGGCCCGAAAATTATTGTGTAATCTTCATCTTCTTCACCATAAGAGGTAAGTCCCCACCCTATTTCCATTAAATTCTCAGGTTTTGGTTAAAAATGGAACACACATGAATTGGTTCTTGAAGATAAAAGCTAAGACTTGCATGCATGTTCATTATTTGTCCTAATCTAGCAAAGAGGTGTAAGTTAGAGAAACCTTCCACTAAAAAAGGGATTAATTAATTAAAGGGATCACATAGTTTTTGATAAAATGCCCAAATGAGTTCATGACTTGTAATTCTAAGTCTAAAGATGGCATCTTGTAAATTAGATTGGAGGCGATATATGGTCCGGTGGGTTAAGAATAGATATTAAAGGGAAATTTCGACTCGAGGTATGTATGGCTAACTTTAATCTTCGTAGAGTCACCTTGTTGGTGTCCGAGCATTCGGTATGAGTTTCTGTGTTATGCGAATGTGAATCGATTATTCTAATGTGTTGAGGCATAAGAGTCTATTCTCTGATTGTCCTAGTGGATTACCATGCCACCATGTTATATGAGCTTGTGAAAAAGGTGATTGTCTGTGCTTATTTTATCATGTGCAAAGCTCGTTAAATGTTGAATACATCGGTATGAGAAGATGTGCTGCAAAATGAAAGAAATAATAATGAATGTCACGCCCAAAACCGAGGGACGAGACCGGCGCCTAACTGGATGATCCCGATCAAGTGGACCTAGATACCTTTCCTACCCAACGCATCACCCCGTGTTTATAATATACAAATTTATAAATGAAATAGGAAATGGAATAAAATTATGAATTTACAACGTAAGTCCACTTTCCTCTTTTAAAGCTTCATCATTTCATAATCCCAAAATATACAGCTAAGCAGAACATTTCCAACACGGGACCACGGTTACGAATAGTTACAAGTACTACCCAAATAATTACAACCCACACAATGTCTATTGAGCCTCTAAAAGTACGGAGAAGAGTATACATACTTGCCGGCAACAAGGCCCCGACTATAACTTTTACAACATAAGCAGAAGAGAATGATATAGACTAGACACGGCCCCAAGAGAAAGTTGGGCTCACCGGATATGCGGAAGGTATGAAGGGGAAACACCATTGTCGGCGGTCTGAGCTACCTGCTGTGGAACCACCTACATCCATATAAAAGATGTAGCGCCCCCGACAAAAGGGACGTTAGTACCATTGAATAGTTCTAGTATGTAAGAACAAAGTTTATTCCAAGTAGAATCAAACAGTACACAATTGGAAGATAGTCAGGGTAACCACACAAGTACGACACAGATACACAAAAGGTTACAAACAAAAAGATTCCACAGTTACTCATGTCAAGTATTCATCTGTTGCGGCGCGCAACCCGATCCCACTGTACATTCACATTTCACCCTTATTACCTCTCCGCCCTTATTACTTCGTGTTGCAGCGCGCAAGTGGATCCCACCGTAGATTCACATTTCACCCTTATTTCCTCTCCACCCTTATTACTTCGTGTTGTGGCGCGCAACCCAATCCCACCGTACGTTCATATTTCATAGCAACAATAACAAACAATCATATCACAGGGATCATCATCATCAAGAATAAAAGTTTGTATCAATCAACAACTATATGAAGTCAAGACACAATAATCCTTATCAAACAGTAATTCACATATGGTGTTGCCATCATTATTTAACTCAACTAAATAAATCCACAATTTCTTTTCATCATTTGCCACACTCGGCCCTTAGCAATTAGATACCTCGCCACATTAGAGTACGTTAACATTCATTCACTTAGTAGCACATACTGCCATATTGACATATTCGAACATTTAACGAACCTTACACATGGTAGGATAAGAACAAAGAATCATCCTTCACAATCACAATTAGCATGGTAATCGACTAAGAAAAATTAGAGAATGAAATCTTACACCTCGACACAGCAGGACGATCAATTCACATATGCTCAAGAAGGAATTTCATTCCATGTGCTCATACACCAACAAGGTGACTCTACAAATATTAAAGTTAGCCATACATACCTTGAATCAGAATTCCACTTTAATTTTCTACCACAATTCCCCGGACCATGTAGGACATTCAATCTAGTTCACAATGTGGCATAATTGAACTTAGAATTAGGAATAATGATCATATCTTGAACTCACTTGAGCATTCTATCAAACACTAGGTGTTCCTTTAGACTAAATGACCTCTTTTTAGTGAAAGATTACTCTAACCCATTTTCTTTTACTAGATTATGACTAGTTAGTTACATGCATGCAAGAATCCTACCCCCATCTTCATTGACTAACCTAACCATGTTTCATTATAACAAAATCTGGAAATTAAAGTTGATGGGGTAGAAGCTTACCTCTTGTAGTGAAGAAAATGGTGTCCTACTTGATCAATTCCAGGCCTGAGTAGTGATGGAGGAAAAAATTTGATGAAGTTGGAACTCTCTCTTGAGAACCTACTCTCTCCTCTCTCTAATTTGTCAGAAAATAAACTTAAAATTAAAGGGGTAAGTTCTTTAATGAACTGCGGGCTAGGTATAAAATTAGAATTTTAACAGTCCCAAAGCAGAAATGTCGTAAGGAATGTGATCGCATTCCTGCTATGCGGTCTGCATTGCTGTCACATAAATGGCCCTCAAATGGGCCAAAAAGAAAAGCAGACTGCCCAGGTATGTGACCACTACGCGGTCCGCATACCTGTTATGCGATCGCATAGTGCGTCGCGTAACTCCCTCCACAAAAATCAAGGTGAAAGAATACGACAATTATGCGGCCCGTATTCGTGAAATGCGATCGCATTCTAGACCGCATAGCTGTCCTCAAAATGGACAACAAACTGTCCAAGTATGCGACCACTATACGGTCCGCATACCTGATCTGCAATTGCATAGTGGACCGCAGACCTGCAAATCTGGAAAATTATATCTTTTAAGTCCCATGGTACTTTTTACTCGAAAGGGTCCGTTTTAAGAATTTCTACAGTTATAAAAACACAGGGACCTATTTTGGCATTATTTTTAGCCAGGAAATTTTACGAATCTTTACATTCTCCCCCACTTAGAATCATTTGTCGTCGAATGAGGTTCGGGGAATCACTTAGTTATGAGAACACAAAACATGCCAACCCCCAAATATTTACTAACTCCTATATTTCCTGAAAATTTTGCCATACTTTCCTTTGTAATTAGACCTATATACCTGTCAGAGAGCCCGCGAAACACATTTTAACCAATTCCACACATTTTTAGTTACTCTATCAACTTGCACATAATCCGGTCATTTCAACAAGCTACATATAGTTCAATTACTTCCACAAGCCTCACATAGTTCGGTTAACTCCACAAACTTGCATATCATTTAACTATCACATGAATTGCACATAATTTACCTTACTTCAAGGNTGAACGGAGTGATGCGGTGAGGTGCTTTTGCAAAAAATTTGACACAATATATAATTTCTTAGGAATGACAATTTTCAAACCATTATCGGAATTATTCAAACAAATGGGGATATTTCTCTTTCATTTTAATTTCCTCTTCCCACGTCGCTTCTTCGACTTGTTGACTTTGCCATAACACTTTAACAAATACAATCTCTTTGTTCCTCAATCGACGGACTTTCCTATCAAGAATAGCAACTGGAAGCTCTTCATATGACAATCCTTCATTAATTTTAACAGTCTCAACCGGCACAATGGTGGATGGATACATGAAACACCGGGTGTACCAATGTCATCTCAGGGGGCAATTCCAGCCTATAAGCCACATGTCCTATCCTTTGAGCAATACTATATGGCCCGATATACCTTGGGCTCAATCTCCCTTTCTTCCCAAACCGCATCACTCCGTTCATGGGAGACACCTCCAAGAATACCCAATCATCTACTTGAAACTCCAAATCTCTTCGACGAACGTCGGCATAGGATTTATGACAACTCTGAGCAGTCTTCATCCTCTCCTTAATGACTTTAACTTTTTCCATAGCTTGGTGCACAAGATCCGGCCCTAGAAGTTCCACCTCGCCAACCTCGAACCATCCAATCGAAAACGTACACCTCCTTCCGTACAATGCCTCAAATGGGGCCATGTGAATACTAGCATGGAAACTGTTATTATAAGCAACTTGTATAAGCGGCAAGCGATCATCCCAACTACCTTTGAAATCTAATACACAAGCCCGTAACATATCTTCAAGGATCTGAATGGTCCGCTCTGCCTGACCGACCGTTTGCGGGTGGAAAGTTCTGCTGAGATGTACCTGCATCCCCAAACCTTGCTGAAATTTCTTCCAAAAGTTATATGTGAACTGAGCCCCTCGATCCGAGATAATAGATACTGGAGTGCCATGGAGTCTGACTATTTCCTTGATATGCAACTGAGCATACTGTTCTGCAGTATCGGTATACTTGACTGGCAAGAAGTGAGCTGATTTCATGAGTCGATCGACTATCACCGAAATTTAGTCGAACTTGCACTAAGTGCGGGGTAACCTTACCACAAAGTCCATATTGATCGTCTCCCATTTCGACATTGGTATTTCCATGAGTTGCGTCAACCCACCGGGCCTCTGATGCTCGGCCTTCACTTGCTGACAATTCGGACACCTTGCCACAAAGTCCACCACACCCCCTTTCGTACCATTCCACCAATAAATCTCTTTGAGGTCATGATACATCTTCATAGAACCTGGGTGTACTGAATACCTGGAATTGTGAGCCTCTGCCATTACCCTTTCCCGAAGATCATCCACGTCCGGAACACATAGCCTCCCTTGGAACCACAAGACACCGTGATCATTGCCGAGCAAAAATGCCAAGGTCTTGTGATTCAAGATTGCCTCTCTCAACTGTATCAATACTGGATCTCTGAATTTCTTTTCCTTGATTTTCGTTACAAGTGAAGATGCTTCTCCATTACGCACCACGACATCCCCTTCGTCTGAGGTCGAAAGACAGACCCCTAGACTAGCCAACTGATAAACCTCCCGAGCCAAAGGCCTCTGACCTCCTTCCAAATGAGCCAAGCTACCCATGGATTTTCGACTAAGAGCGTCGGCTACCAAATTCTCCTTACTTGAATTGTACAAAATATTCATATCATAATCCTTGAGCAATTACAACCATCTTCGCTTCCTTATGTTTAACTCATTCAGCTTGAATAAAACTTAAAGACTCTTGTGGTCTGTGAACACATCCACATGGACCCCATAAAGATAATGGCGCCAGATCTTCAATGCCAACACAACCGCCACGAGCTCCAAATCATGCGCCGGGTAATTCTTCTCATGATTCTTGAGTTTCCTAGAAGCATAAGTATAACCTTCCCGCACTGACACCCCAAACCAACCCTTGAAGAATCACAATAAACCACAAATCCCTCTGTTCCCTCTGGCAATGTCAATACCGACGCCGAAGTCAATCATAATTTCAATTCCTGAAAACTCTTTTTGCAAGCATCGGACCACTGAAACTTAACTACTTTCTGCGTCAGCTTAGTCAATGGGGAGGCGAGGGTAGAGAATCCCTCCACGAACCTCCGATAATACCCAACTACACCCAAGAAACTGCGAATGTCTGTTGGGGTCTATGATGACCCAAAAGGTCATTTTGTGTAATTTAGCAGAAACTGTGTTCTGAGACCCTGAAAGCCTCCTTTGATCTCACCTCGATATGCATGCATATCTCGGGCGTGTTGCCGGGAAGCCCTTATGTGAAAATTTGATAATAAGTTGAATTGGTAGTAAATAATGGAATACAATTGACTTTAGTCAATATTTTTGGTAAACGGACCCGAACCCGTGATTTGATGGCCTCGAAGGGTCCGTAGAAAAATATGGGACCTAGGCGTATGCCCGAAATCGAATTCCGACGTCAGAAGCCTGAGAAATGAATTTTTAAAGAAAATTGTTTTCTGAAAATAAGAAAGACTTTTGAAAATGAAATTTGATTTAAAATATGTTTTATCTGGCCCGTATTATGATTCCGGAGCCCGGAAAAAATATAATATGTGTTTTATGAGTTATCTATAAAGTTTGGTGTAAAACAGACTTGATTTGATGTGTTTCGGATCGAAAATGGAAAAGTTAAAGGTTAATGAAGTTTTTGAGGATTTTCATATATTTTGGTGTTTATTTGATTGATTTTGATGTTATTTCGGTAGTTTTAGTACTTGAATAAGTCCATATTATGATTTGGGAGTCGTGTGTATTTTTATTTTTGAGCCCTGAGGGCTCAGGTGAGTTTCGGGTTGTTAACGGGGTGTATAAAGTAAAAAGTATCTGGTGTTTTTGATGATTTGCTGGTGTCTGGTGTCTGGTGTAGTACCCTACGCAAACACGGCCAAGGGCCCGCGAACACGAAGGGTAAATGTCTTGGTCTGGGTTTTTACTCTACGCGAACGCGTAGAGGGAGACGCGAATGCGAAGCACTGGACAGTACTTCTACACGAACGCGTCCCCAGGGGTGCGAACGCGTAGTGTTAGGCTGGGGGTCTGGGGGACTAGGTAGTTTGTTCTTCGTGAACGCGACCCTAGGCTCGCGAACACGTAGGTCAGGATTGTCAACCCTTCGCGAACGCAGCCATGGGCCTGCGAACGCGAAGGGTATTTTTGCCCAGTCATTTTTAATAGTCCAAAACAGAAACCATACAGGATTTAACCCACTTCTTCTCAAACCTCCTCTTCCCCACTCCCCCTTAGGCGATTTTCAAGACATCCATCACCATAGCTTCATAGGTAAGTGATTCCAACTCCATTTTCTTTCATTTTTCTTCATCAATCACTAGAATCTAGGCCTAAAATCCTAAAATCAAGGTAGAAATTAGGGGTTTTGGGTAGAGTTAGGTTTTTGGGAATTTTGGGTAATTCAACCTCAATTTGAGGTCGGATTTCAAAACAAATCATATATTTGAACTCGTGGGGGTATGGGTTGGGTTTTGGTCCGAGCCTCATGTTTGGACTGAGCGGGCCCGGGGTCGAATTTTGGTTTTTATGGAAGAATGCTAGGAATTGTATATTTAGGCTATGGGATTGTATTAATGAGTCATTATTGATGTTAATAAGTTAATTATGTCTAGATATTTTTTTTTTTTGGAGTTGAATTAAAAAGGAAAGGCGGTGTTAGAGGCTTGATTTCTATTTTTGGACCCGAGGTAAGTGTCTTGCCTAACTTTGGTGAGGGAATAGGTATCATAGTCTATGTGCTACGTGTTTATCATGTTCAATGCATAGGTGAGGTGACGAGTACCTATGCATTGTTTGTCAAGCATGGTCGTGAGTCCATCTTTGATGAAATTCTTGTTCTTACTTCCATATTTATTGTATCATGAATTTGTCTCTACTTGGAAGTTGATTGTTGTGAAAATCCTCGTTGATGAACTTGTGATGTACTGGTCCTATTTAGGACCCAGCTAGAAAGGATATACTTGAAAAGGTTGGTTATAGCTGAGACCCTTGCCGGGCAAATTTGTTATGATAATGTCACGACCCAAACTAGAGGATCATGACTAGCACCCGGGCCATACTTGCCGAGCACCAACGTACATTTTATCTAACCTTCTTATTATCTTTAAGGGATAACGAGATCAATATAAATGGTAGATATGGATCATGAACATGCATCACATGGGATGACAACATTGCCAAGAAACTACATAAAAGGTACGAGCTACAATGCTGCCATGAAAGACTATACAACAAATATTAGCAAACAAGGTATACCAAACTATACATGAGTCCACACCTGTCTATGAGCCTCTAAAGGAGCATAAGTAATGCAACATAGCTGGAACAGGGCCCCGACATACCCATAATATCTATAACAAAAATGCACACCAAGACCACGACAAGTCTGGAGAAGGGATCTCGCCTATAATCGCGGAACTGGAAAGCCTATTGTGGTAGGGGAGCTGTGTATACCTGTCTATCAGGACCTGCAGCACGACATGCAACGCCCACAAATAAAAGGACGTCAGTATGAATAAAGTAGTGAGTATGTAAGGCAGGAAAGCATAAATAAGAACAGTAATGTAAAGAGAGATGTAGGAGAAACAACTTATGGCATCTGAGTGCTTCTAACAGACATTAACATGAAACACATGATACATATATATACATAATCTCTTTTAACATCTTCCTTTGTGGGCATCATCATCATCATAGAACATTCGCCTCTGTGGGCATAAGCATCATCATATCATACCCGGCCTCAAAGAGGACTCGGTAAACCCAACTGATCAGTGGTTGCACAATAGGTTCCATAACCGGCCGACTATAGCGCGACTCGGTAGAGTAAAATAGATACATATATATATATATATATATAATGCATGCAAGAATAAGAGAAGCAACCTTAACATCAATTGGTCCATAAGAATAGAAACAACGTAACTACTGCTAGCTTCTAAGAGTAGAGTATCTTTAGAAGCTCGTTCATTGAATTATGTACAAACGGAGTAGTGGAAAAGAAGGAAATGGATAGACTCACATACCTTGTATATACTGCCCCAACCTCAAGTTACGCAAATTTCACAACTCCTTAATGTACAATAAGAGAAACGACACTATCGTTATCGTTTAAGCGTCATAACTATTATGTATCGATCACAACCTATTTTACGATGAAACGGACAACACCTCACCTAATTATATGACTCACACAAGTCAAAAAAATCACCAAACAGCCCAAACAACATCAATAATAATCATATTGAGCCTCCCAAAACATGCCAAAAACAACCTAATCACTTCACACATAAGACGACCACCGTAGTCGTGTCAAACGACCCAGAAATGTTACAGCGAACGACCAGATCACAACCCTATTTTTATATATGGTTTTTCTCCACACTCTTCCTCCTCCAAAATTCCACTTAGTAAAACACACAGCCCAACAACAACACAAAACAGTCCGCTACAAGTCAAATAACTCGAACTCACGGCTTCCGATCACCATCCCGTGAGTTCTACCTATTAGGAAAACAATTTATCAACCATACTTGATATTTAATCCCTTAAATACAGATATTAGACGTTTATTAAATATGAAGTAACTTCCAAAACTCTAACTTCAAAGAAAACGAAGAGGCGGTATAATGACACTTACGTCGTAGGGATCGTTTTGATGTTATTGCTTCTTGATTTCATGCCCGGGATGATATTCTAATTTGAAACCCTAGAAGATAGATTGAGGTTATGTTTATGAGTGTTCTATGGTCGTTTCATGCTGATTGATGAAGAGAAAGCAGACATAAGGTTTATATATATCAAGCTTGGAAAAGTCAAAGAGGTTCTAGCTTGGCACCCTAGGATTGGTCTATCTTCCGACGCTTATATATTTGTATACTTATGTCGTATGAATGAAAGGTTGAGAGCGTTGGATACTAAATTCAAAGATATTCAACTTGGTATATCATATGTCCCAATAACACCTCATATAGCACATGAAATGTATTGCTCAAAAAGCTGTAGTGATCGACCTACTTGTCACTTATGATGTCTGCGCAGTCTCGCAAAACTTCAAATATCTTTCTACTCCTACGTCGTATCGATGAACGGTTTAATGAATTGGAAAATAGACTCATATATCCTACATTTGGTTGGTATATCATCCAATAGTTACAAGTATATTGGGATAAAATCTCAGTTACATTTGATCTAATTTTAAGCACATTATGGGTGTAACTTGTGAAGAACTTTGCCGACTTTTGTTCCACAACTTTCTTGACTTCAAAATGGAGAACACAACTATCATAAGATAAAAGTTAACTCATAACATAACCTCCTTATCATGTAATTAACCATAGTCTCACCCTAAAGTTCATGTTATAACATTCCAAACTCGTCGACTTTCGACGAATTGGTTTAGCTTCTAAGCTTTCCAACCCTCTTTGTACTCGTTATTCATGATCTTAAATATTTTTAACCTCCAATGTAACATGATTAAATTAATTTATATTCCATCAAATATTATCTTATTTATGAGCTTACATTAATTAACTTACGATGTACGCTCACGTACGAAAACATGGGGTGTAACATCATTCCCCCTTTGGAACATTCGTCCTCGAATGTTGACTAATGCACTTCTCCATATATTAAGAAATAACTCTTACGAATATCTTAATATTGTATTTTCCATCTATGGAGTTGTTCGGTGAATAAATCCAAAGGCTATAACATTCCCCCTGTTAGGCCTCTTTCTCACACCGCGACTTGTGGTCGAACTCCTTTCAATGTCGTAGCTATTTCTACCTTCTTTCATGAAGCGTAGACAATTCTAACATTGAATGCGCGCCAATGCGACTCTTATCTCCTTTTTTATTTCTTGTTAGCTTTTAACCTAACGTTATGATTCACTTGGTGAAGATACATTGTACTATGACAAGTTGTCCCTCTGTGCATCTATAGGTGTACTAAAGTTCTTTCTTTGGTATTTTGTTGAACTTACGACTATTGTTATATCTTGTTTCATAGCCTCATTTATCTATGGTTATGGCTTTACCACTACTAGGTAGGTCATAGTATACCATAACTCTTACTTCGGTTTATTATTATGGACACTTCTCACCCAACTCCAGGTTTTTATCTCACCACTTATCCTATATATATAAATATAAGCCATTTAATGCTTACTTATTACCCCATCTTAATAATGACATCATAATCTCATCTCATACTTTTTAACTTTCATCCATCGATTGTTGATTCACCTTAATGTTGATCTATAATCTACCATTGATAACTTGAAACCTCTTATGTAATATATCGTCACTAGGGCTCACGTCTCATCGTGGAACATTTGAAATGATTTTCCTGATCTACTTAGGGACGATACTATACTCCAATAACTGTATTTCATAGCATCCCAATGTGATTCATCTTATGGGGGTATTCTAATCCCGTGCAGTTCTTAAAATACTTGTTCTCAAAATCATGGCTCAATCAAAGGTCTAAACGTCATCCTTTTATCATTTATCATAATTACACCCTTACTTTACTATTATGGTAGCATTTTATCTCTTCTAAATGCTCCTAATTTTAAACTCCTTTGAGTTCACTCATGATATACTGAGCTTTTTATAACTATATGAAAACCATCAGCTCTCTTGTTGTGATGGGTTTAATCCCAAGGAATTACCTATTCTCGTCACCTTCTCACACACCTTTTCTTATCCTTACTCAGGCCTAGCTAAAAGCTTGTTGCTCTACCATACTTTACTTTGTGTATGCACATCTACTTATACTACTCATAACCTTCCTTTCATCATGTTAGCACCATATATTTCCTTTCACGCCTTCTCAATTGTCTATAAATCAATTACTTTTCCTGGTCATTCTGCCACTTGCTGCATGGATACTTGGCCTATATTAGTGCCCATGAATATGGGACTTCCCTGTAACTCATATGATCTCAATTATCAGCTTTTGGTTGATTTTGTTTTCTTCTTCCATTCATTAACTATGATAGGTTCCACTTTCATATGGAGTGCATACAACATTATAGTGAGACTGCTATTACAAGACCATTCCTACTTTAGGTCACAATGCTTATGTGGAAGACTGCTTCCTTATTTCCTCAGCTAGTCTTTCGTTGTAGTAATTAGGGAAGATCTTATAACTCTTATAAAGCTGAGACCTTATCACATTGTATATCCCATGGTATTTCTGATGTTCTTACTCGCCTATCATTATCCTTGGTTACTTACCTCCATGCCCTTGTGCTTGTAAGATTTCCTCTGAATTGAAATTTCAGTTGTCTCCATTGTGGCACTCTCTTTTATTTCCGTAACACTTATATTGTACCTTCTACTACCCCAACTCATGTCTGAATATTTCTCGAGGATTACGATTTTGTATCTAAGAGACTAAATTTCCTATGTTGGGTTTCACTATGTTTAACTTGCATGATTTATGGATTTGCCTATATCCTCTTATCTAGCCATAACTAGGCTCTTCCTGAATCAAATACTGACTACCCATTGGTCCACACTCTTATCTTTATTTTATGTAACGCCTCTTGGGTTATGTCCTTTGTATTAACTTACCTCTTGTATGGGATCCTTATGTATTAAGTGTTCATTCCCACTTATATATCAATATCATCGAGTGAGAAAGCCTTATTGAATCTCCCCAACATCATGCTTGCATAATGTTCTGGACTTATATTATATCTGTAGGATATGAATAAATGCAATATTATTCCTTTCACCTTTTACCACATTCTTCTTTTACCATTCAATATTTACCTCTTCATATTTGGAATTTTGGTTCTACATCTTCACAGACATTACTCGCCTTGCGGTAACCCTTCTACACTAGGTATAATTTAATTTTGTACACACAAGGGTGACAGGTGGTGTAACTGGCACATTTAGTCCTTTAAGCTTAACTCTGCTCATAGTGCTTACTTTAGGGAAGCGTCTTTGTGAATGACCTTTAAAGTTTATTCTTCTATTGTTCATTCTTTTATTGTCGAAACACTATCTTTGGAAACGATGTTGACTATTACCAATTCCTTTGATTCATAATTCATGTTCGATTTTTTTTTCTTGTTTACTATCCCATACTAATTTCTATTACTTTAGGGGTCTAACTTTTCCTTATGGTAATCACGTGTGAGTCACCAACTCATTTCTCGAAATGAGGGTATGGCTTTATGGCTTACACTTTTGTATTGTCTCAAGGCCTGTCTCCTCTCTTTTTTTTTCCTTCACTTGACTATAGACTTTATCATTATACCATATTCTGATTTACCGCTATCACTCATTTATCACCTCTTACTCATAATGTTTCATTTACTCTCTTCTTATTCTCATGCTAATATCTCTGTCTATCACCCTATTATAAAGACTTCAACATGATGTTCTTTCACATTTAGCCCCCCCTGCTTCATATCACTGGCTCATCGGGACGCCGAACATTCTTTCTCTTTTACTAGTGGCTGGAGTCATACTAAGGCAAATATTTATCCCTTGTAGGATCCTAATGCCTATCTTGTGAAATTTTTGAATATTCTAATATTCATATCTTACTGTTCTATTCTAGAGTGACCATATGTCTATCTCCAAATGAGAACTATTACCATGTTCTGCACTACCCTTCAAAAATGTTAAATAATGATAACAATCTATCCATAATATTTGGTTACTCTAATCCCAGTTGGATCCTGATATCCTATCCTTCTCTTAAATTATTTCAGTTACCCCATAGGGCATAATTGAGATTGGTATGGACAATTGTAGATATCTCTATTGCCGTTGAAAGTAACTAAAAATGCTTATATTTCTCTGCCAGAATTATAAATACTGATAATCTTTATTAACTAGGTACCTCATACCATTCTTTATCTTGCTTCTTTTACTTGCTAAAACTCGTATCTACCTTATGATTCTCTTATTTCTTTTTACCATATGGGTAGATAGATATTCTTTCCTTAGAGCTCCTTATTAAGAAACTAACACATCTTAGTACACATATGATCGGCTGAAGCCCTCACATTTACTCATCGTAAGCATGATCCAAAATTGAGTTCCTCTGACTCAACTATTCCATAGCCACATTGCAATCTCTTACCATCCATCTTTCTAGAAGAATGCATCATCGTATTATAATTAAGATAGAATTGAGGAAATTGAGTTCTTACGATTGAGCTCTACCACACGATCTAGAGTAAAAAGAAAGAATAACAGTCCTGAATGCCCCGTAGCCTCTTGCTTATAAATGTGGTGCACAACACACCCATAAACAAGACTCCACTAGACACGGATCATAGACAACCCTTAGTACGTACCTGCTCTGATACCAAGTTTGTCACGACCCAAACTGGAGGATCATGACTAGCACCCGGGCCATACTTGCAGAGCACCAACGTATATTTTATCTAACCTTCTTATTATCTTTAAGGGATAACAAGATCAATATAAATGGTAGATATGGATCATGAACATACATCACATGGGATGACAAGATTGCTAAGAAACTACATAAAAGGTACGAGCTACAACGCCGCCATGAAAGACTATACAACAAAAATTAGCCAACAACGTATACCAAACTATACATGAGTCGACACCTGTCTATGAGACTCTAAAGGAGCATAAGTAATGTAACATAGCCGGAAAAGGGCCCCGACATACCCATAACATCTATAACAAAAATGCACACCAAGATCATGGAAAGTCTGGAGAAGGGATCTCGCCTATAACCGCTAAACTGGAAAGCCTATTATGGTGGGGGAGCTATGTCTACCTGTCTATCAGGACCTGTAGCACGACATGCAGCGTCCATAAATAAAAGGACATCAGTACGAATAAAGTACTGAGTATGTAAGGCAGGAAAACATAAATAAGAACAGTAATGTAAAGAGAGATGTAAGAGATACAACCTGTGGCATCTGGGTGCTTCTAAGAGACATTAACATGAAACACACGATACATATATATACATAATCTTTCTAAACATCCGCCTCTGTGGGAATCATCATCATCATAGAACATTCGCCTCTGTGGGCATCATCATCATCATATCATACCCGGCCTCAAAGAGGACTCAGTAAACCTAACTGATCAGTGGTTGGACAATAGGTGCCATACCCGGCCGACTATAGCGCGGATCGGTAGAGTAAAATAGATACATATATATAATGCATGCAAGACTCATTGGAATCATGTTCTGAACATTACGTAGTGACATAAGGTCGGTATTCTCCGTACACATCATTAGGGATAACTCTTCACCGAGAATCTTATAAGAATCAGGAACTACCAACAACGTTGATAACATAAGAATAAGAGAATCAACCTTAACATCAATTGTTCCATAAGAAGGGAAACAATGTAAGTACTGCTAGCTTCTAAGAGTAGAGTATCTTTGGAAGCTCGTCCATTGCATTATGTACAATCGGAGTCGTGAAAAAGAAGGAAATAGATAGCCTCACATAAATTGTATATACTTCCCCAACCTCAAGTTACGCAAATGTCACAACTCCTTAATCTACAATAAGAGAAACGGCACTATCGTTATCGTTTAAGCGTCATAACTATTATGTATCGATCACAACCTATTTTACGATGAAACGGACAGCACCTCCCCTATTTATATGACTCACACAAGTCAAAAAAATCACCAAACATCCCAAACAACATCAATAATAATCATATTGAGCCTCCCAAAACAGTCCACACACAACCTAATCACTTCACACATAAGACGGCCACCGTAGTCGTGTCAAACGACTCGGAAATGTTAAAACGAACGACCAGCTCACAACCCTACATATATATGGTTTTTATACACACTCTATCTCCTCAAAAACTCCACAAAACAGTAGTAAAACACACAGCCCAACAACAACACAAAACAGTCCGCTACAAGTCAAATAACTCGAACTCACGGCTTCCGATCACCGTCCCATGAGTTCTAACTATTAGAAAACACATTTATCAACCATAATTGATATTTAAACCCTTAAATATAGATATTAGACGTTTATTAAATATGAAGTAACTTCCAAAACTCTAACTACAGAGAAAAAGAAGAGGCGGTATAATGACATTTACATCGTAGGGATCGTTTTGATATTATTGCTTCTCGATTTCATGCCCGGGATAATATTATTCTTTGAAACCAAAGAATATAGCTTGAGGTTATGTTTATGGGTGTTATATGGTCGTTTTATTCTGAATGATGAAGAGAAAGCCGACCTAAGATTTATATATATCATGTTTGGAAAAGTCAAAGAGGTGCTAGCTTGGCACCCTAGGATTGGTCCATCTTCCGACGCTTATATATTTTTATTCTGATGTCGTATGAATGAACGGTTAAGAGCGTTGGAAACTAAATTCAAGTAACTTCAATTTAGTATATTATATGTCCCAATAATACATCATATAGCACATGAAATGTATTGCTCAAAAAGCTCTAGTGATCCACCTACTTGTCACTTATGATGTCTGCGCAGTCTCGCAAAACTGCAAATATCTCTCTACTCCTACGTCATATCAATGAAAACTTTAATGAATTGGAAACTAGACTCATAATATTAAATTTAGTTTGTAGATCATCTAATAATTTCAAGTATATTGGGATAAAATCTCAATTACATTTGACCTAATTTTAAGCACATTATGAGTGTAACTTGTGAAGACCTTTGCCGACTTTTGTTCTACAACTTTCTTGACTTCAAAATGTAGAACCCAAATATCATAAGATAAAAATTAACTCATAACATAACCTCCTTATCAGGTAATGAACCATAGTCTCACCCTAAAGTACATGTTATAACATTCCAAACTCGTCGGCTTTCGACGAAACTTATTTTCTTCAATTGGTTTAGCTTCTAAGCTTTCCAACCCTCTTGGTACTCGTTATTCATGATCTTAAATATTTGTAACCTCCAATTTAACATGATTAAATTACTTTATATTCCATCAAATATTATCTTATTTCTGAGCTTACATCAATTCACTTACGATGTACGCTCACGTACGAATACATGGGGTGTAACAGATAATGACTGGTATTGGTGATCATGATTTGTGATTCCACTATGCTGCATCCCTTGCCATTTTTATAATTGCCATTGCATTGGTGAGGAAGATTGGGGTGATGCCTTGCCATGATTTACATTGATTACATCATATATTGCATAATGAGGAAGACAGTAAAAACACGAGGGGACATTCCGTGGCATATTTTATATTTTTTATGCACGAGGGGATATTCTGTGCCGTATTTTATATTGTTTAGGCACGAGGGGACATTCCGTGCCATATTTTTTATTGTTTATGCACGAGGGGACATTCCGTGCCATATTTTATATTGTTTATGCACGAAGGGACATTCCATGCCATATTTTATATTTTTTATGCACGAGGGGACATTCCGTGCCATATTTTATATTGCTTATGCACGAGAGGACGTTCTGTGCTATATTTTACATTGTTTATGCACGAGGGGAAATTTCGTGGCATATTTTATATTGTTTATGCATGAGGGAACATTCTGTGTCTTGTTTATGTTGTTTATGCACGAGGGGACATTGCGTGCCATATTTTATATTGTTATGCACGAAAGGTAATGCCGTGCCATTCATTTCATTTATCATTGCCATCATTTCATATATATTTACCTGTTGCATAGTGAGGACGAGAGTAAAGCACGAATGGTGATGTCGTGCCATTCATTATCTATTTACTTATTGTGTTCAACCTTTCATTTCTGCTAGTTACCTGTCGCCCCCTTACCTGTCCCCGTATCCCTTGCTTATCTGTTAAATATTGTCACTTCCTTGCTATATCTTCTTGGTACAACTGTATAGGTAGATTACCATCGCCGTGTCTAGCCTCACCGCAACTTCGGCCGGGGTTAGGCTCGACACTTGCTCAGTACATGGGTTCGGTTGTACTTATGCTACACCTGCACTTCTCTATGTTGTGCAGATCCTGCAGCCAGACCCGGTCGACACTGATTGAGGGAGCATCCATTAGTCCATTCAGAGATTACAAGGTAGACCCGCAGACGTTCGTGGGCCTTGGCGTCTCTTCTATCATTTTCTTCTATTATGTCTTGCTTTCCTTAGTTCTAAGGCAGTTTTTGTATTGTTTCTTCAGACTTTGTATTTAGATATTCTTAGTCAGTTCGTGAGTTAGTCACTCCAGGGGCTGGGATAATGTAAATGAATCGTATTATTTGGTGTTATATGTTATTTCAGAATTTATCTGCTTCCGCAATTGAAAAAGGAGTCTAAGATGTTTTATTTATTTTTGTTATTTAGATGTTGATACGTTAAGGGTATTTTGTACGTTGTCTTGTCTAACGGGTTCAACGTTAGACTCCATCACCGTCCGAGGGTGGGATTTCAGGTCATGACAAGTTGGTATCAGAGCTCTAGGTTGCTTAGGTCTCACAACTCACGTACAAATTTGTAGAGTCTGAGGGATCAGTACAGAGACGTCTGTATTTATCCCCTAAAGGCTGCAAAGTTAGGAATAACTGCACATTTCTTCATCTTCATCGTGCAAATGTATTCTATCATTGATGATTGAACTTGCCTACTCCTGTCCTCTCACTAATCTCGACAACACGCAAAGCGTCTATGGCCCAACCAGAGATGAAGCACCAGTGACAGCTACGATCAAGGGAAGAGACAGAAGTAGAGCGCAGTCTAAAGTTCGAACATCAGCACTTATTATATAGTCTCAAATGGATCTAGATGCGGAGATTCTAGCTCGGTCAGCATATGTTGGACTAGTTCAGACTCCGAAAGGATTTATAGCTACTCCATGGTTGCAGGATGCACTAGTTCATTTATTGAGGTTGCAAAAGTTACCAAACAAGTTCCACTATATTTCGGTGGTATATCTTTTGAAGACTCAGATGATTTTCTTGACCGTTTCAGTGAGGTATTGCACACCATGGGAATAAGTGTAAAACAGCGGGGTTGATTTATATGAGCTGTGAAGTTTAACATCATGGATTATCAGATATTGTGACATATGACTTAGTGCCACGTAGGGGGAAGTCCACTTTCAAGGAATAGATTGCGAGGTCGCGTGTCATATCAGTTTTGGTTTGGTATGTATAAGGCCGGGAATTTTTTTTGCAACAGATAACGCTGGGAATTTCGGACGAACTCATGACAGGTTGATACTTTCTGTTGGCTGGTGGTAGAAATTTCCCAAGACTTGGGAGAGTCATATATCATCAGAGCACTCAGGCTACGTGCCCCGTTGCAGCTACAACTCAACTACATGACAACCTAGGGAAAAAGGAGTCCGAATGTCGAAAGTGGAGGTTAGATTCCTAGAGGTGGAGACCCAGTCTGTTGATATGTTTTCTATGGTATGGACGAGTTCGTTACATTAAATGACTTCACTAAAAGAACAATCTATAATTATTATAAAGAAGTGATCTTCTGAACTTAATTCGGTTATGCTTATCTAATAAAATTCTTCTAATATGCTCCTCTTTCGATTGAGCTTCGTAAATCAAAATTCTACTGATGTGAATACTTTTATTGAGAAATTCTATGAGAATAACTGTGTTTACCATTACTTGTTGAAATTTAGTTTCTCATAACGGAAAGTATTTAAATGAAATAAATGGAATGTTTCGAGTGGCGATATGCATATTAATAGTGATTCAGAATCGAGGACGAGATCCTCGCGTGTTAAAATGATTTGGTATATTTGGATCGGACCTCGAGCCGCGGTGGAAGTTATGTAAGGATGAGATCCTTGTGATGGAAATTCTTGTGTTTAAATTCTCCCTTGTGAATTAAATTTTGTTTCTTTTTACTGTAAGTACTGGTAGGAAGTTATGCTTGTTAAAAACTGATGTATAAAAGTAGGAGTAATAATAATTATATTATTAAATAAATAAATAAATGAAAAAAAAACTAATTAACCATCTATGTGTGATTTGCTAAATTTGTGCTATAATTATGGAGCCTTAACTTACAAGGTAGGTGCCCGCTCAAGGTGGCGTTAGATGAGGCACGTAATTTTTGTTAATTATGAGGTCTTCAAGCATCGTATCTCAATATCAGTATTGTGAATGAATTGGAGGAGCAGTTACAGGATTTGTTGGGTAAAGGCTTCATTAGGCCTAGTGTCTCTCCTTGTGGTGCTCCAGTATTATTTGTCAAGAAGAAAGATGGCTCGATGAGGATGTGTATTGACTACCAGCAGTTGAATAAGGTTACTATTAAGAATAAGTGTCGCTTACCGAGGATTGACGATTTATTAGACCAACTTTAGGGTGATACGGTGTTCTCCAAGATTGATCTGAGATCTGGGTACCATCGGTTGAGGATTAGGGCATCTGATATCCCTAAGACAACCTTTCGCACTCGTTATGGGCATTATGAGTTCTTGATGATGTCATTTGGATTGACAAATGCCCCAGCTATTTTTATGGAGATGATGAACCGAGTGTTCAGGCCATATTTTGACTCGTTCGTTATTGTTTTCATTGATGATATTTTGATATACTCTCGCAGCCGAGAGGAGGATGAGAGGCACCCTAGAGTCGTCCTCCAGACTCTGAGGGATAGTCAGTTGTATGCCAAATTTTCCAAGTGTGAGTTCTGGTTGAGTTCAGTTGCCTTTCTAGGCCATGCGGTATCGTCCGAGGTTGTTCAGGTTGATCCCAAGAAGATTTCAGCAGTCAGAGTTGGCCTAGACCCACCTCAGCTACAGAGATTCGACGTTTGTTGGGCTTAGCAGGTTATTATCGCCGGTTTGTGGAGGGATTTTCATCCATTGTAGCCCCGATGACCAGGTTGACTCAGAATAGTGCTCAGTTCAGGTGGTCTGATGAGTGTGAGGCGAGCTTTCAGAAGCTCAAGACAGCCTTGACCACGACACCAGTGTTGGTTTTTCACACAGGTTCAGGATCGTATATCGTGTATTGTGATGCTTCACGATTTGGACTTGGTGTAGTGTTGATGCAGGATGGCAAGGTTATAGCCTATGCTTCTTGTCAGTTGAAGGTTCATGAGAAGATCTATCAAGTTCATGACTTGGAGTTAGCAGTTATTGTGCATGCATTGAAGATTTGGAGGCATTACTTGTATGGTGTGCCATGTGAGGTGTGCACAGATCATAAGAGCTTGCAGTATTTGTTTAAACAGAAGGAGTTGAACATGTGACAGAGGAGATGGTTAGAGTTGCTGAAGGATTATGATATTACCATTCTTTATCATCCGGGAAAGGCTAATGTGGTGGCCGATGCTTTGAGCCTGAAGTCAGCCAGTATGGGTAGTCTTGCCTATTTATCAGTCGGAGAGCGACCTCTTGCTTTGGATGTTCAGGCATTATCCAACTGATTTGTGAGATTGGAGGTTTCTGAGAGTGGCAGTGTTTTGGCCCATACCGTGGCCCCATCTTCGTTGTATGACCGTATTCGGGCTAGGCAGTATGATGATCGCCATTTATGTGTCCTTAGATATAGAGCCAGACACGGAGATGCCAAGCAGGTTACGGTTGATGCTGAGGGAGTATTGAGGATGCAGGGTCATATTTGTGTACCCAATGTAAATGGCATTCGTGAGTTGATACTACATGAGGCCCATAGTTCCAGGTATTCTATTCATCCGGGCGCTGCAAAGATGTACCATGACTTTCGGCAGCATTATTGGTGGCGTAGAATGAAGAAGGTATTGTAGCTTATGTAGCTCGGTGCTTAAATTGTCAGCAGGTTAAGTACGAGCATCAACGACCAGGTGGTTTGATGCAGCATATTCAACTTCCCGAGTGGAAGTGAGAGCATATCACCATGGACTTTGTAGTTGGACTCCAACGGACTCAAAGGATGATTGATGCAGTATGGGTCGTTGTGGATAGGCAGACCATGTCATCGCACTTCATTCCAGTATTAGTTTCGTATTCAGTAGAGAAGTTGGTCAGGATCTATATGAGAGAGATTGTTAGACTGCATGGTGTGCCCATATCCATTATATAAGACCAAGGTACTCAATTTACCTCTCGTTTCTGGAGAGTATTTCAGCGAGAGGTTGGCATCCAGATCGATTTGAGCACAGTATTTCATCCTCAGGCAAACGGGGAATCCGAGCGAACTATTTAGATTTTGGAGGATATGTTGCGAGCTTCTATTATTGACTTTGGTGGTTCATGGGCCCAGTTATTGACTTTAGCTGAGTTTGCCTACAACAACAACTATCAGTCGAGCATTCATATGGCTCCATACGAGGCATTGTATGGTACACGATATCGATCTCCAGTCAGATGGTTTGAGCCGGGGGAGGTTAGATTGTTGGGTTCTGAGTTAGTCCAGGATTCCGCTGACAAAGTGAAGATCATTCAGGATAGATTTTGTACAGCTCAGTCCAGGCAGAAGAGTTATGCGGATCACAGAGTTCGAGATTTGGCATTTATGATAGGCTATCGGGTATTTCTTCGGGTGTCGCCCGTGAAGGGCGTGATGAGATTCAGAAAAAGGGAAAGTTGAGCCCTAGGTACATTGGTCCATTTGAGATTCGGGACAAGGTAGGGGAGGTGGCCTACAGACTTTCCTTGCCACCTAGTTTGTCAGCCGTGCATCCAGTATTTCACGTGTCTATGCTCCGGAGGTATATTGCAGACCCATCTCATGTACTTGACTACAATGGTGTCCAGTTGGACAAGGATTTGTCTTATAAAGAGGAGCCGATAGCCATATTAGATCGGCAGGTGTGACAGTTGAGATCGAAGACTTATCCTTCGGTTCGTGTTCAGTGGAGAGTTCAGCCTGTTGATGCAGCTACTTGGGAGTCCGAGCCCGTTATGCGGAGCTTTTATCCCCACCTTTTTCCCAGACACAAGTACCTTTTCTATGTTCGTTCGAGGACGAACGGTTATTTTAGAGGTTGAGATTGTAATTTAGTAGAAACTGTGTTCTGAGACCCCGAAATCCTCCGTTAATGTCACCTCGATATGCGCGCGTAGCCTGGGCGTGTAGCCGGGAAGCCTTTATGTGAAAATTTGATAATACGTTGAATTGGTAGTAAATAATGGAATACAGTTGACTTTGGTCAATATTTTTGGTAAACGGACCCGGACTCGTGATTTGACGGCCCCGGAGGGTCCGTAGGAAAATATGAGACCTCGGCATATGCCCGGAATCGAATTCCGAGGTCCCAAGCCCGAGAAATGAATTTTTAAAGAAAATTGTTTTCTGTAAATAAGAAAGACTTTTGAAAATGAAATTTGATTTGAAATATGTGTTATCGGGCCCATATTATGGTTCCAGAGCGCGCAACAGGTTAAATATGTGTTATATGAGTTATCTGTAAAGTTTGGTGTAAAACGGACTTGATTTGATGAGTTTCGGATCGAAAATGGAGAAGTTAAAGGTTAATGATGTTTTTGAGGATAATCATAGATTTTGGTGTTTAATTCATTGATTTTGACGTTATTTCGGTAGGTTTAGTACTTGAATAAGTCCGTAGTATGATTTGGGAGTCGTGTTTATTTGTATTTTTGAGCCCCGAGGGCTCCGGTGAGTTTCGGGCAGTTAACGCGGTGTATAAAGTAAAAAAATCTTGTGTTTTTGATGTTTTACTGGTGTCTGGTGTAATACCCTTCGCGAACGTGGCCAAGGGCCCGCAAACATGAAGGGTAAATGTCTTGGCCTGGTTTTTTACTCTACGTGAACGCGTAGAGGGAGACGCGAACACGGAGCACTGTACAGTACTTCTACGTGAACGCGTCCCTAGGGGTGTGTACGCATAGTGTTAGGTTGGGGGTTTGGGGGGCTGGGTAGGTTGTTCTTCGCAAACGCGGCCCTAGGCTCGTGAACGCGTAAGTCAGGATTGCCAACCCTTCGCAAATGCGTCCATGGGCCCGCGAATGCGAAGGGTATTTTTTCCCAGTCATTTTTAATAGTCCAAAATAAAAACCTTACGGGATTTAACCCACTTCTTCTCAAACCTTTTCTTCCCCACTCCCCCTTAGGTGATTTTGAAGACTTCCATCCCCATAGCTTCATAGGTAAGTGATTCCAACTCCATTTTCTTTCATTTGTCTTCATCAATCACTAGAATCTAGGCCTAAAATCTTAAAATCAAAGTAGTAATTAGGGGTTTTGGGTAGAGTTAGGTTTTTTGAAATTTTGGTAATTCAACCTCAATTTGAGGTTGGATTTCAAAATAAATCATATGTTTGAACTCGTGGGGGTATGTGTGATCAGGTTTTGGTCCGAGCCTCGTGTTTGGACCGAGCGGGCCCGGGGTCGAATTTTGGTATTTTTGGAAGAATGCTAGGAATTATATATTTAGGCTATGGGATTGTATTAATGAGTCATTATTGATGTTAATAAGTTAATTAAGTCTAGATATTGTTGTTCAGAAGTTTAATTAAAAAGGAAAGGCGGTGTTAGAGGCTTGATTGCAATTTTTGGACCCGAGGTAAGTGTCTTGCCTAACTTTTGCGAGGGAATAGGTAACGTAGGCTATGTGCTAAGTGTTTATCATGTTCAATGCATAGGTGAGGTGACGAGTACCTATGCATTGTGTGACAAGCATGCCCGTGAGTCCATTTTCAATGAAATTCTTGTTCTTACTTCCATGTTTATTGTATCATGAATTTGTCTCTACTTGGAAATTGATTGTTGTGAAAATCCTCCTTGATGAACTTGTGATGTAATGGTCCTATTGAGGACCCAACTATAAAGGATATACTTGAAATGTTTGGTTATAGCTGAGACCCTTGTCGGGCAAATTTGTTATGATAATGACTGGTATTGGTGATCATGATTTGTGATTCCACTATGCTGCATCCCTTGCCATTTTTATAATTGTCATTGCATTGGTGAGGAAGAGTGTAAAGCACGAAGGTGATGTCGTGCCATGATTTATATTGATTACATCATATACTGCATAGTGAGGAAGGTAGTAAAAGCACGAGGGGACATTCCGTGCCATATTTTATATTGTTTATGCATGAGGGGACATTCCGTGTCATATTTTATATTGTTTATGCACGAGTGGACATTCCGTGCCATATTTTATATTTTTTATGCACGAGTAGACATTACGTGCCATATTTTATATTGTTTATGCACGAGGGGACATTCTGTGTCATATTTTATATTGTTTATGCACAAGGGGATATTATGTGCCATATTTTATATTGTTTATGCACGAGGGGACATTCCGTGCCATATTTTATATTTTTTATTCACGAGGGAACATTCCGCGCCATGTTTATGTTGTTTATGCACGAGGGGACATTCCGTGCAATATTTTATATTGTTATGCACGAAGGGTGATGCCGTGCCATTTATTATTTATTTACTTATTGTGTTCAACCTTTCATTTCTGCTAGTTACCTGTCGCCCCGTTACTTGTCCCCGTATCCTTTGCTTATCTGTTAAATATTGTCATTTCTTTGGTATATTGTTTTGGTAGAACTGCACAGGTAGATTACCCTCGTCGTGTCTAGCCTCACCACTACTTCGGCCGGGGTTAGGCTCGGCAAATGCTCAGTACATGGGGTCGGTTGTACTGATGCTACACCTGCACTTCTCTATGTTGTGCAGATCCCGCAGTCGGACCCGGTGGACATTGATTGAGAGAGCATCCTTCAGTCCATTAAGAGATTACAAGGTAGACCCGCAGACGTTCGTGGTCCTTGGCGTCTCTTCTATCCTTTTCATCTATTCTGTCTTGCTTTCCTTAGTTCTAAGACAGTTTTTGTATTGTTTCTTCAGACTTTGTATTTAGTAACTTCTTAGTTAGTTCGTGAGTTAGTGATTCCAGGTGCTGGGATAATGTAAACGAATGATATTATTTGGTGCTATATGTTATTTCAGAATTTATCCGCTTCCGTAATTGAAAAAGGAGTCTAAGATGTTTTATTTATTTCTGTTATTTAGATGTTGATACGTTAAGGGTATTGTGTACGTTGGCTTGTCTAGCGGCTTCAACGTTAGAGTCCATCACGGCCCGAGGGTGGGATTTCGGGTCGTGACAAGTTCGTTGGTGTAGGACAATCCTTTACCGCTGCAATCTTTTGGGGATCAACCTGAATCCCTTCCCTGGAAACAACATGGCCCAAAAAGGTGACTGATTCTAGCCAAAACTCACATTTTGAAAACTTTGCATACAACTGGTGCTGATGAGAAGCCTGCAGAACTGCCCTGAGGTGAGTAGCATGATCTTCCTAACTTCGCGAATAAACAAGGATATCGTCAATGAATACAATCACAAAGGAGTCAAAAACAATTTGAAAACTCGATTCATAACATCCATAAAAGCTGTTGGGGCGTTGGTTAGCCCAAAAAACATTACTAGAAATTAAAAATGCCCATAACGAGTCTGAAAGGCAGTCTTAGCAATATCCTGCTCCTTCATCTTTAACTGGTGATACCCGAACCACAAATCAATCTTTGAGAAGAACTTATCACCTTGCAACTGGTCGAACAAATCATCTATCCGAGGCAATGGTTATTTGTTTTTTATGGTGACCTTGTTGAGCTGCAGATAATCAATACACATCCGAAGCGATCCGTCTTTCTATCAAACAAAAAAACCCGGTGCGCCCCAAGGTGACACACTTGGCCGAATGAAACCTTTTTCTAATATATATTTCAATTGTTCTTTTAACTCTCTCAATTTTGTTGGCGCTATTCACTAAGGTGGAATAGATATTGGCTGCGTATCTGGCAATACATCAATCCCGAAATTGATATCTCTATCTGGTGGAATCACAAGAAGATCGTCCGGAAATACTTAAAGAAATTCATTCACAACAGGCACAGATTCGAGAGCAAGCACCTCTGAAGTGGTGTTCGCAACAAGGATTAAATGGTAGATGCACCATTTTCTGATCATCTTAGAGGCTTTAAGGTAGGAAATAAATCTACCTCTTGGCACAACATTATTCCCCTCCCACTCGATAACTGATTCATTAGGAAACTCAAGCCTCATAATCCTGATTCGGCAGTCGAGTTTAGTAAAGCACGAATAGAGTCAATACATCCCCATAAGTACATTAAAGTCTACTATTTCTAACTTAATAAGATCATCCGTGGTATCCCGACCACGCACCGTGAAAACACAATACCTATAGACTCGTACGGCCCTAATAGAATCACCAATCGGAGTCGACACAAGGAATGGCTCGTGAAGCCGTTCGGGCTCTATCCCAAAACTTGAAGCAATAAATGGAGTAACATATGACAAAGAAGACCCGGGATCAATAAGAGCATAAACACCATGTGATTGAACATTCAGAATACCTGTGATAACATCTGAGGAAGCCTCCGCACTCTGGCGACAACTCAAAGCATAGAACCGACTAGGTCCCCCTCGACCCCGTGCTCCACCCCTAGCTGTACCGCGCCCTGCTGGAGCTGGAGGGCATGCTGAAGATGAAGCGGCTGAAGAGATGGATGGCTGAGTAGTACCCCTACCCGCGCCATGACTGGGTGCGTGACAGTATCGTTGGATATAGCCTCTCTCTCCACATATATAGCACACCGGTATATCCAAGTAACAAGGCTCAGAATGAGACCTCTCACACTTAGGGAATGGGGCCCTCCGCTGCTTCTGGAACCTCCTACATGAACGACCCGACTGATGGAACCTTCTGCTATCTGAAGCAGGTCCAAAGCTACCCCCTATGCTGATAACTGTGCCCTGATGACGGGGCACTGGCTGAGGACTGAGCATAGGACTGGGATGGCCCTGATGACCCTCTCCCAAGGTCTGATCTCCCACATGAAACTAAACTCCCAGGGTTGCCCGTTGACCAGGCCCTACTACCACTCTCTCTCTCCATCCTTATCTTAAACTTTCAAGATTGTGGCCTTGGAGAATCCCATGATCTTCCCATAATTTATATCCGAATGCAATGCAACTGTAGCAGCTTCATTAACAACCAAGGGACCAAGGCCCTGAACAAACCGTCAACTCTGGCCTCCACAGTCGGCATCGTGTGGATGGCATATTTGGACAGTCGCACGAACTCCATGTGGTACTCCCACAAACTCATGTTTCCATGTTTAAGGACCGCAAAATCCACAGCACGGTCTGCCATAGCCTCAGCAGGCAAGAAATGATCCATGAAGGCATCAACATACTCATCCCACTTTGCCGGAGGGATCCCACGGGAACCCTCCCACATCTCAAACCACAAATACGCTTCTCCATTTAACCGATAGCAAGCCAACTCAACCCCCTATGTCTCTGTGTCCTTCATAACCCGGAGAGTCTTGTACTAAAATTCTGAGGATCTTCCTTTAGGTCGGTGCCTGTGAACTCTGGAGGGGCTAACCACAAAAACCGGTTGACTCTGGAACCTTAAAAATCCTCTTGCTCACCAGAGGACGCAGGGACAACACTTGATCCTTGATCCTGGGAGGCTGCTAGCTAGGTCAACATCTGAATAGCTCCCTTGAGGTCCCCATCAGAAATACCGAGATCCGAAGCTGGGACTAAGGAAGGATCAGGAACCACAGCGGGAGGGATTTCAGCACCCTTCTCTGGAGTAGGAACAGGAATAGTCTAGCATGGAGTGGAGGAGTCGGCTGGTTTGTTGCCGGGGAATCATTCACACCCGCACCACCATCTGGAGAATTTGTGACCACTCCTGGGGTGGCATTCGTCTCTCGCCGAGTCGAGCTCTCTTCTCGGGTGCCATTTACTGAAAATTGGGACAATGCACGAGTTAGATAAATATTTTCTCACCTTCCACTTCATCGCACGATACAGAGTAACAACGAAAGGGTATTTTCCTAGATGTCCATGCAGCCCCCTATTTATATATGTGGTCGACAACACACCAATAAGAAGTGCTCTACTAGACACGGCTCCGAGACATCCTAGGACACTTCTAAAACTCGAGGCTTTGATACCATGTTTGTCACGCCTCAAAACCGAGGGACGAGACCGGCGCCTAACCGGATGATCCCGGTCAAGTGGACCGGGATTTCCTTTCCTACCCAACGCATCACCTCGTGTTTATAATATATGAATTTATAAATGAAATAGGAAATGGAATCAAAGTATGAATTTACAACATAATTCCACTTTACTCTTTTAAATCTTCATCATTTGATAATCCCAAAATATACAACTAAGCACAACATTTCCAACACGGGACCACGGTTACCAATAATTACCACTACTACCCAAATATATACAACCCACACAGTGTCTACTGAGCCTCTAAAGGTACGGAGAAGGGTATACATAATTTCCTACAATAAGGCCCCGGCTATACCTTTTACAACATAAGCAAAAGAGAATGATATAGACTACACACGGCCCCAAGAGGAAGTGGGGCTCACCGGATCTGCTGAAGGTATGAAGGTGAAACACCAATGTCGACGGTCTGAGCTACCTGCTGTGGAACCACCTACATCCATATAAAAGATGTAGCGCCCCCGACAAAAGGGATGTTAGTACCGTTGAATAGTACTAGTATGTACGAAAAATGTTTATACCAAGTAGAATCAAACAATACACAATTGGAAGACAGTCAGCGTAACCACACAAGTACCACACATATATACAAAAGGTTACAAATGAAGATTCCATAGTTACTCATTTCAATTATTCATCTGTTGGGGGGCGCAACTAGATACCTCCGTACATTCACATTTCACCCTTATTACCTCTCCACCCTTATTACTTTGTGTTGCGGCGCATAACCCGATCCCACAGTACATTCACATTTCACCCTTATTACCTCTCCACCCTTATTACTTCGTGTTGCGGCGCGCAACCAGATCCTACCGTACGTTCACATTTCATAGCAACAATAACCAACAATTATATCACAGGGATCTTCATCATCAAGAACATAATTTCGTATCAACCAACAACTATATGAAGTCAAGGCACAATAATCCTTACCAAACAGTAATTCACATATGGTGTTGTCATCATTATTTAACTCAATTAAATCAATCCACGATTTAGTTTCATAATTTACCACAAACAACCCTTAGCAATTAGATACCTCCCCACATTAGAGTACGTTAACATTCTTTCATTTGGTAGCACATACTGCCATATTTACATATTCGAACATTTAACGAACCTTACACATGGTAGGGTAAGCACAAAGAATCACCCTTCACAATCGCAATTAGCATGGTAATCGACTAAGAAAACTCAGAGAATGAAATGTTAAACCTCAACACAACAGGACAATCAATTCACATGTGCTCAAGCAAGAATTTCATACCGTGTGCTCGGACACCAACAAGGTCACTCTACAAAGATTAAATTTTCTACCACAATTCGCCGGACCTTCTAGCACCTTCAATCTAGTTCAAATGTGGCATAATAGAACTTAGAATTAGGAATAATGATCATGTCTTGAACTCACTTGAGAATCCTATCAAACACTAGGTGTTCATTTAGATTAAATGGCCTCTTTTTAGTGAAAGATTACTCTAACCCATTTCCTTTTACTAGATTATGACTAGTTGGTTACATGCATGCATTTTACCCCCATCTTCATAAACTCATATAACCATGTTTCATTTTAACAAAATCTGGAATTTAAGGTTGATGGGGTAGAATCTTAACTTTTGTAGTGAAGAAAATAGTGTCCTACTTGATCAATTACAGGCCTGAGTAGCGATGGACGAACAAATTTGATGAAGTTGGAACTCTCTCTCTCTAGAACCCACACTCTACTCTCTCTAATTTATCAGAAAATAAGCTTAAAATAAAAGGGGTATGTGTTTTATTGAACTTGGGGTCGGGTATAAAATTAGAATTTTAACATTCCCGAAGCAGAAATGCAGTCAAGAATGCGATCATATTCCATCTATGCAATCAGCATTCCTGCTATGTGGTCCGCATTCCTGCTATGCAGTCTGCATTCATGTCGTATAAATGGCCCTCAAATGGGCCAAAAATAAAAGTAGACTGCCCAGGTATGCGACCACTATACGGTCCGCATACCTGTTATGCGATCGCATAGTGCGTGCCATAACTCCCTCCCCAAAAATCAAGGTGCAAGAGTGCGACAATTATGCGGCCCGCATTCGTGAAATGTGATCTCATTCTAGGCTGCATAGTTGTCCTCAAAATGGACATCAAGTTGTCCAAGTATGCGGTCCGCATACCTGATCTGCGATGGTATAGTGGACCGCATACCTGCACAAATCTGGAAAATTATATCTTTTAAGTCCCAGGGTACGTTTTACTCAAAAAGGGTCCTTTTTAAGAATTTCTATAGTTATAACAACACCGATACCTATTTGGGCATTACTTTTGGCCATGAAATTTTACGAGTCTTTACAACGAATCCAATTGTTGAATGTATCTAAGTGTTAAATGTTGTGTAGTAAATGATGGAAATGAAACATAGATAAACTAATTGAGCTATATGTTGATGGCATATCGTATATGAATCACTGTTTGATAAAGATTATGTGGCCTTGATTTCATATGGTTACTTGGTTGTTACAAATGAATATCCTTAATGATGAGAATCTTTGTGATTGCATTGTTGGTTGATGTTGCTATTAATTACATTGTTGAACATATCAAAGTGCTAAAAGTTGTGTAGCAAATGATGAAGGTAAATATGGACTGATTTTACTGAGTTAAATAATTGTGGCAACACCATATATGAATTATTGATCGGTAAGGATCATTGTGCCTTGATTTCACATAGTTATTGGTTGATATGAACTTATGTTCTTCATGATGAAGATCCTTGTGATTCAATTGTTGGTGGTTTTTGCTGTGAAATGTGATTGTACGGTGGGATGGGGTTGCGCGCCACAACACGAAGTAAAAAGGGTGGAGAGGCAATAAGGGTGAAACGTGAGTGTATGGTAGGATCGGGTTGCGCACTGCAACACGAAGTTATAAGGGTGGAGAGGAAATAAGGGTGAGATGTGACTGTACGGTGGGATCGGGTTGTGCTCCGCAACAGATGAAAAATTGAAATGAGTAACTATGAAACCTTCATTGTGATTTTCTACATTTTTGTGTGGTATTTGTTTGGTTTCCCTGACTGTCTTCTATTTGTGTACTATTAGATTCTACCTAGAATGAAGCTTGTTCATACATACTAGTACTATTCAATGGTACTAAAGTCCATTTTGCCGGGGGCGCTATATCTTTTACATGGATGTAGGTGCTTCTATAGTAGGTAGTTCCGATAGCCAATAGTTGTGCCTCCTCTTCATCTTTTCAGTAGTTCTGGTGAGCCCCATTTCCTCTCAGGGTTGTGTGTAGTCTATATCATCTTCTTTTGTATATGTTGCGTCTTTAAAGATATAATCGGGGCCTTGTCACCAGCAAATCTATGTAAACTCCTAGTATTCTTAGAGGCTCTGTAGACACTATTTGGGTTGTATATATATTTTTTGGGCAATAGTTGTATTTCTCGTAATCATGGACTGAATCGAAAATGTTGCATGTAGCTTGTATCTTTTGGGATTATCAAATAATAAAATGTTAAAAGGAAAAATGAACTTAAGTTGTAAGTCCATGCTTCAATTAATTTGCTATTTCATATGAAATATTGTATATCACAATCACGGGGTAACGCATTGAGCAGGAAAGGCAATCCAGGTCCACTTGACCGGGATCCTCCAGTTAGGCGCCGATCTCGTCCCTCGATTTTGGGGCGTGACAAGCTTGGTATCTGAGCCTAAGGTTTCAAAGTGTCCTAGGATGTCTCAGAGACGTGTCTAGTAGAGCCCTTCTTATCGGTGTGTTGTCGACCACATCTATAATTAAGGGTCTACATGGAAATTTAGTAATTTCACCCTTCTTTGATACTCCAATCGTGTGATAGAGCTCAAGTTAGGGAGTTAGTTTTCCCTCCAAACCTTACTCTCAAAATGAGTAATCATGATACCATCATCCGCCAGTTTGAAGCCATGTGGAGGGAATGATCCCGCCATTGAGTCTGAGGGGATTGCCCAAGGACTTGTTAGGAGAATGTATTGAGCTATGGAGGGATTGGTAGAACCTATCGCTAAGAGGGGAGTGTCCTTGTCTCTAACATTACTGCACCACCAAATCCTATAGTATATCGGCATGGTACTAACGTACGTTAGGGGTGTGGAGTCAAGGGGCATCGATTCAGCTATTGCCATATCAACCTAAGGTCACCAATAAGTCACTCTTTAGCACAACCAGCGTACTCTTGTTGTACATGTACATCCATATTGAAGAACTTTCGTAGGCATGGTCTTAGTAAATGTTGAAGTCACAAACCATTGCATGCACCTACTCTTTGAACGAGATCCAATATTTCTTGAATCCACTCTACCGCAAATTTCTTATATGCAATCTCTTATGATATTGAGCTCTATAATCAAGTCCTTGAATTTAGTTGTAGCTATAAAATTACCATTTCCGAGACACCTTTCTAAACTCTAACAAAGGACTATACCCGGAGAATTTCTTCCCGAATGAATGGATGGAAAATTCTAAGATTTTCACACAAAATAAAAGGATATTTTCTCTCGACCAATTATTCTTCTCTATTCGAAATCCTAGGCCATTTTTCTTCATGTTTTTGCATCATCTGAATGTTGACATAGTGTCATAGTGAATATCTTGCCTTGTGTCATCATCATCTCTAGTATGGTAGTGCCCTCGCTCTATCTTTGTTGAGGATTTCATTTTGGCCTAATGGTCGAAATCGACAAGATTTTTCCTTGTTTGGCGAGAATGACCGTCTTCTCCGACAGGTTATTTTCTGAATTTGGTCTGCTCAATTACTTTTAAACACTATTAAAATCTCCATCGAAGTTAGGGACCGTCGAGCCTCCATGTCGCTGGATCGTGCTACTTATTCTTGTTTCTCATCTTATTCTTGAAGGTTGTTCTTCTTTTGGTTATAAGGAAGGCGGGCATTTTCTCTCCTCCTTTGGATTGCATAATACTTGTTTAAGTGTCGTTATATGTTAATTGCTCCATGTTGCTGCGAATCCAGCTGATTTTTTTGATGTTTGTAGTGGCTCCACTAGACGTGAAGCTATTGAGTTTACTCCTAAAACTTCAAGTTCCCTTTTTGTTAGTTCATCTGACATACCCGGCTTTCCCCTAGTTGATGACCCATTTCTCAGTTCCAATTTCGAGGGCTGAAGACAGAGCATAATTGTGTCCCTGGTATCTAGAAATACAATTTCTTTTATCAATATTAATCCACCCAAATTCTTAACCAATTCCGCTGAAAACGGGAAATGGTATAGATGTAATAATACCTTTATTATCTTGCGAACAAGTTTTCGGTCCTATGATATTACTGGAGTTTTCAGTAATCTGACATAACTAAACAAGGATAGGGGATTATCGGTGGTGGGGGAAAGTCAATCCATCCTCTTACTTTAACTACGAGCCTGCATCATTCACTATCGGTTATACTATCCCTTCTCAATCATATTCCTTTAGAAGCACTATCCTTGAAGGTTGAACTCTGAAGCAGAAAGAGTAGCTCTAATTTTAAAATACTTCTACATATCTGGTCAATGGATAATAAATACCACAAATTACATGGGTTCCCACTTCACTTCAAGTTCATCAAGGGTTTTGTAGAAGGGTTTTGTGGAGCCATAGTTGGATTTTTTAATTTTGGAGCTACACATCATGTGACTACATACATAGATCTTCTTTCAAAAAAAATTTAGCTTCACGTGATCCCTTATATTACCACCCTTCCTAGTAGTTCCAATATAAAGGTCACTTCTATAAGCTCTCTCGCTTTTCTTTCATTTGCCATGCATCATGTGTTGTTTACCCGTAATCACCAATGCGATAGTATCTCAACTTCTCGACTAGATATCCAACTATATAATCTGATTTAATTAACCTCACTTTTATGTACTTTACAAGCGCCCTGAGAGTGGGAAAATTTCCCCTTTACTACAGACTTCTAATGTCTTTAACTCTATTTAAGCTTGTTCATTCCAAATAATGCCTTATGGCATCAAGGGTCGGTGTATGTTCCTTCTGTTAGGATAAAAAGATACTGCTCGCACTCCTTTGAGATTTTCCCCTAAACAATCATCCACCTGCTTTGCTTTTCCATGTGACTGGATAACTCAGGTTACTCGTCTTCGATAAGTGCATTACGACTCCTCACCCTTTATCATTATTCATTTCAAGGCCTTATTCTACACTAACTCGTAATGATTTTAAGTACTTTCTCGCCATTGTTAACAATTTTCTAGGGCTATGAGGGCTTGTCTCATGGGTTCCAAAAGTAATGATTTTCCTTAAAGTTCAAGATTTTTTAATTTCCATGATTTCAAAACAAAGTGTGTCCCCTTTTCAAAAAGTCATAAATGGGTCGGGTTTGATGAATTTATGTGTCTCTCTGCTGACTCGGCTCCACGAGTGTTGACAACGTCATTATCATGTATGGGAATTTTGATACCTCTGCATTCCACCGAAGGGTTAGATTGTTTGAATTATTGTAATATCATAAGTAGATGACTTCTTTTCCATCCTCATGTGCTTGTGGCATAAAGTCCTTGTGTCGCTTATTGTTGGGAGTGAAATAAAATTCCACGTATTTTATTTGCGGCCTCAATCACACCCATGTTACAAGAGTCTTACCATTTGAGCTCAACTACTTACCTTACACTCAGAGACACAAGTGGCGTATCCTACTTGATCACTTCTTTAAAATCTCAAGTTCACAAACATGGTATCCACCTTATCTAAGAATACTAGTTACCACTATGCTTCACTTATATGATAATTGATGTAGTCACCCAGATTAAACCATGTCGACATCGTTAATAGAAATCCCCGTGTCTCTTAGCATATAATTTAACGAAATACTCTGCTCAACACATTAATGGATTCCTAAATAATTCCAGCCAAATCTTGAACTTCATTGCTCCTTATTGTACTAGGTCTATTTAGTATTGAATGTTCAAACGTGTCAAAGTCACCCTGTGATCTCATATAATCAGTAGGTAATTTTATGATCAATTTCCTATGGCACATCTTAGAGTAATCGTGAAGGTCACAACAAGTTTAGTTTGGGTATTCGCATAGAGATCTAGAATTCAGGAGGGTGAACCGTTTATTCTCCAAAATTTCCCGTGTAGATGTTATGTGAATTAATAATGAAGAGTACATAAGAGCATTTCCCATTAGGTCGCACTAGGAGTATGATGTTTTCCCGTAGTTGTTCCTCATGTATTTGTGTTTTCGCATGTCTATGCCTAAGAAGGTAGTTGGAGATCCATTTGTCATCGTGTCGGTTGAGACCATTGAAATTAATGAAAAGTTGACATATGAAGAGGTTCTGGTTGCTATTCTTGATAGGTAAGTTCATAGGTTGAGAAAAAAAGAGGTCGTTTTGATCAAAGTATTATGGCGGAGTCAAAAAGTCGAAGAAGCCACGTGGGAAGCAGAAAATGAAATGAAAGAGAAATATCCCCACTTGTTTGAATAAGTTTGGTAGTGGTTTTGAAAGTTGTCATCTCTAAGCAATAACATTGTTGTCAAATTTTGTGCAAGAATACTCCACTCCCCTAATTACCCTACTATTGTGACTTCTCAAACTTTGTGCCATAAATGTATATGTTGTTGTAATTAGCTGGATCATGTGAAAATCACTGTAATAGCTTAATTATGTGCAACTAATTGTAATAGTTGAATTATGTGCAAATTTGTGGAGTTAACTGAACTATGTGTGGCTTTTGGAAGTAATTGAATTATATGCAACTTGTTGAAATTACCGGATTATGTGCAAGTTGATAGAGTAACTGAAAATGTGTGGCACTGGTTAAAATGTGTTTCGGGGGCACTCTGACAGGCAGATAGGCCTAATTACAAAGGAAACTCTGGCAAAATTTTCAGGAAATATCGGAGTTAGTAAAAATTTGGGGGTTGACATGTTTTGTGTTCTCCTAACTAAGTGATTCCCCGATCATCATTCGAAGAAGAATGATTCTAGGTGGGGGGGGGGATGTAAAGACCCGTAAAATTTCAAGTCTAAAAACAATGCCCGGATGGGTCCCCATGTAGTTATAACTATAGAAAATTTTTAAAACGGACCCTTGTGGAGTAAAAAGTACCCCGAGACTCCAAAGATAAAATTTTCCGGAGTTGCACAGATCTGCGGTCCATTATGCAATCACAGATCAGGTATGCGGACCGCATAGTGGTCGCATACCTGGACAGCCTGTTGTACAATTTGAGGACAACAATCGGCCCAAGATGTGATCGCATTTTGGGAATGCAGACTGCATAGTTGTCCGCACTCCTGTCACGAACAACAGGTTGTCCGCCCTCCTGTGAGTTGCTGAGTGATTGTTAGGTGCTGAGGGATTGTGAAGCATACCCGAGGGGCCGATTATGAAACATGTTTTTTCCCGAGGGGCTACTTATTATTTTATTTCATTCATTTGCATATCAAATCCTTTGTTTTAAAGTTGTTAAAAATGTGCATTCTTTAAAGGACTTTTTTTATGAAGTTGATTTTTAAGACATGATGATTTCATATATCTATGTTATACTATTGGAAAGTAAGGCTGTGTATATTATGAATTGATGGCATTAATTTTGGTGTGTTTCCTTGCTACTTAGACTTGATTTATTCTCATTACTACTGAGTTGGTGTACTCACATTACTCAGTGCACCTCTGTGTGCAGATTCAGGAGCAGATATCGCGAATTAGTCTTTATTCCGCAACGGAGCCGGATTGTGGGATATAGAGGTAGTTGTTCAGCGTTCGCAGCATCTCTGTTTTCCCTTCATGTTGTATTTTGTTTTGATTCAAAGGTTTTGTATTATAATAGTTCTTTTGGCTTATTTCCTTAGATGCTCATGATATGTTGGCTCCGGGTTTTGCGGGTTGATGTATTGTATAATATTGGCCAATTATATTAAGAAACTTTATGTATATTTTTGTGAAATGCTTAAAACTTGAATGGGATTTTCAAAAGAAATTGCGAAAATGCGGTATTCAGTTAGCCTAGTTCCACGATAGGCGCCATCACGGCCGGTTAGGATTCGGGGTCGTGACACAACATTTATTAAGACCATGCGTATGAAAGTTCTTCAGTATGGATGTACATATACAATCAAGAGTACGTTGGTGCCATGCCGATATACTATAGGGTTTGGTGGTGCAATGACATCAATAGGGACAAAGGCAATCCCCTCTTAGCGATAGGGTCTACTAACCCCTCCACAACTTAATACATTCTCCTAACAAGCCATTAGGCAATCCCTTCGGACTCAATGGTGGGATCAATCCCTCCCCATGGCTTCAAACTCACGGATTATGTTATCATGATTACTCATTTTGAGAGTAAGGCTTGAAGAGAAAACTAACTCCCTAACTTGAGCTCTATCACACGATTGGAGTATGAAAAAAGGGTGAAATTCCTAAATGTCCATGTAGCCCCCTAATTATATATGTGGTCGACAACACACCGATAAGAAGGGCTCTACTAGACACGACCCCGAGACATCCTAGGACACTTTAAAATCTTAGGCTCTGATACCAAGTTTGTCACGCCCCAAAATCGAGGGACACGACCGGCGCTCAACTGTGTGGACCCCAGTCGAGCGGACCTGGAATTAACTTCCCTATCCAACGCATCACCCCTTGATAACACTGTTCATTTTACATGTGATATAGTAATTAAGACTTAAGCATAAACTTATGATTTAAGTTCATTTCAACAATGTATCGTTAGCAACATACAGTACAAAACACATTCAAGATACATAAAGCATACATACTTCTATCACGTGGACCACGGTTGTCACCACCCAACATGCATATGTAAAATACTCACGCTATGTCTACGGAGACTCTATGAGTAGGGTAAGTTTAAACAATGCTTGCCGGCGACAAGGCCCCAGCGATACCTTGCACTATAAAATAAACTCAAAATAAAGCGGCATGAACCACACGTGGCACTGAGAGGAAGTGGGGCTCACCAATTCAGCTGATGGAGTGAAGAGGGGGCACTACTGAAGATGGGCTGAATTACCTGCTATAAAGCCACCTACATTTATATAAAAAAATGTAGCGCCCCCGTAAAAAGGGACGTTAGTGCTGTGGAATAGTACTAGTATGTATGAACAAACTTTATCCCAAGTACAATCAAACAATACACAAATAAGAGACAGTAATAGAACCAATCAATCAATGCATGTGGAAAGAAACAACCAAAATCAACAAGTTTCACAATCTCTCCTTTCCCTCTTTCAACATCACCATATTCAAGAGTGTACTAGTATGTATGAACAAACTTTGTCCCAAGTAAAATCAAACAATACACAAATAAGAGAAAGTAATAGAACCAATCAATCAATGAACGTGGAAAGAAACCACCAAAATCAACAAGTTTCACAATCTCTCTTTTTCCCCTTTCAGCATCACCATATTCAAGAGTTTCATAGATTTTCAATTCAATAGTGATAATGATCACATTGCATCCTTATTACCTCGGCCACCCTTATCACCACAACCCATCATCCTTATTACTTCGTGTTGCAGCGCGCAACCCGATCCCACCTGACAATCCTATTTCGTAACAACAACCACAAACAATTAAATCACAAGAATTCTATATTTCAAGGAACACAAGTTCATATCAACAATTCGCTATTTGAGCTCAAGGCACAATGACTCTCACCAAGCAGTAATTCATGTAAAATGTGTTCCCATAATCGTTCAACTCATTTACATCATTTCACAATACCCTTTGTCATTACTTACCACACACGGTTTTTAGCCATTATATACATTACCACACTTGGGCACATTAACATTCTTTCATTCATTAACACATTCTTTCATATCGATACCCTCAAGTATTTACGAGATTTGCACATAATAAGATAGGCACATCAAAACACTTTTTACAATCTCATATAGCACCGTAGTATGGCAATCAACTAGGACCATCAGTGAATAGAATCTTACGTCTCAACATATTTAAACAATAAATTCACATATTTTCAAACAAGGTACACATACCGTATGCTCGGACCCAACAAGAGGATTCTACAAAGGTTAAATTTAGCCATACATACCTCAAAGAGCTTTTCCTTAGGTTTATACAATACACAAACACCTTTAGCCGTAAAAATCTATAAGGATATAGTAGAAATCGATTAATAATTAGGAAGATTACCCATGGTGCAACTCTCTTAGGAATTTGACCAAATACCTAACATGTGAAGTAGACTACAAGGTTTAGAAATGGTAATTCCTTCATCTCAAAACTGGGCTACACTTGCCCAATCTGCGACCTAATCTGCGATCGCAGAGCCAACATGCGACATGAAATGCGATCGCAGATTTGACACATGATCGCATTTTTTCCAGCCTTCGGTGATTTGACCATAACTTTGCGTTGGAATGCCCAAATGACAAACGGTTTGAAGCGTTGGAAACTAGACTCAAATAAATTTCATTTGATAGGTTATTCATCACATAATACTTTATATATAACTAGATATGCTCGTTCAAAGTGTGGACTAGTGCAAGTACCTTTGAAATTTTAGCCTATTATGAAATTTTCCCACTTGGTTTGGACTTAGGCCTCTCCTTGGACCGTACCTTACTTATTATATGACTCATACTCTTATTCACTACATCCCATTCATTTACATCATATTTAAAGAACATAAAATATTATAATTAGTCTACCTGGCACCCCGAATCCTATATTGCTTAGCAAAATTTTCCAGACCCTCGAGGCCTCTTAGCCTCCCTCTCATCTCATTCCTGGTGACGAACCGACTCATTCTCTCGGGTAATATCTACAACTTGATCAAAAGTACAACCTGATACCCTCTCTCTGGTCATAAGAATACAAAGTTCATACGAGAGGCCATCCACAAATCTCTTGAACCTATCTCTCTCTGTAGGGACAAACACAATTGTATGACGGGCAAGCTCGGAAAACCTCATCTCGTATTGTGACACCATCATCTCACTCTGTCGCAACTTCTCAAACTGCCTGGCAGCTCCTCTCTACGGGAATGTGGAACATACTTCTCTAAAAGGAGAGTGGAAAGGGGCACTGAACCAATAGGACTACGCATCTCATAAGCCTCCGACAATGTAAATGCAGCTCTTGAGAACTGGAAGGTAGTAAACGAGACCCCACTAGTCTCCAATATCCATGTCGTACGAAGCATCCTCTGACACTTGTCTTAGAAACCCTGGGCATCCTTGCCCTTAGCACAACTAAAGGTCGGAGGCCGAAGCCTCTCAAATCACTCCGACCATCACTGCTCGTCGTCAGCCATAGTTGGAACCACAAAATTCTGGGTTGGTGCAACCGGCTGAGCTGGAATTGCCTCCGGGGTCTGAAGCCCCGGAATAACCTGCTCAGGTCTACGGGCAGCTGGATTCTGAGTGCCTCCCTCGGCCTGAGAAGTAGCGGCTGAAGTAGGAATAGCAACTGCCTTAGCAAGAATAGTGCATGCAGTCAGAATCTGGGCCAAGGTCTCCTAAAGACCCGGAATAACAATAAGCACAGCTGGTGCCTGAGCTTGTCCCACTAGATCTATGGCTGGGACCTGATCTGGAATAATAGGCAGGTCTATAGGTACCGTCCTGATAGATGTGCGGGCTACACCTCTACCTCTACCACGGCCTCGACACCTCATGTGTCCCACTGGTGGCTGATCGCCCTGAATGGTAGCGCGTGTCCTCACCATCTGTGAGAGAATGAAACAATAGAAGTTTAGTTTCCAGAATCAATAGATTCGCACGACAAGACTTCAAGAATGTGAGATTTTCCTAAGGGTTCTGCAACCTCTCAAAGATAAATACAGACGTCTCCGTACCGATCCACAAGACTCTACTAAACTTGCTCTTGATCAGTGAGTCCTATCTAACCTAGGCTCTGATACCAACTTGGCACGACCCCAAATCTACACAGGCCGTCATGACGCCTATCGTGGTACTAGTCTAGCCAATTTACTGAACATAATACCAGGAACTCTCCATTTAAAATAATAACGTGATTTATCATAACCTTACATGTTTAGTATTTCACGACTGCGAATAAGTAATGAAAACATTTGAGCAAAAATCCCCAAAACCCAGAGTCAACAATCATGAGCATCTACTGGAACACATAATCTAACACGGTTTTTCCTTAACACAAAAAACGTAGAAAAATGTAAATATCAACGAATGATAAAGAGAATGGTGGGGTTGCAAACGCCGTGCATCTACCTCACAATCTCCGACAACTGCTCCACTGATGATGAATCAAATCTCACTCGATCCGGGCACCTAGATCTTCACACAAGGTGCAGGGAGTAACGTGAGTGCACCAAATCAGTAAGTAACAAATATAAATAAGTACTTGAGTGTAGTGACGAGCTTTTAAAATCATGTAAATTCATATAATAAACATCAGTGGAAATCAATAAATCAAGTTAGGGATCTACGTCCCGAAATTTTAATAAAACTCTAGTTTTCACTTTCCAAATTTCATATAAAACATTGTTTCAAGATTTATCGTTTAGAGGAAAAAATGTAAAGACGAGTGAAAACAGTATTTTCATAGCAAATAAGCCCCTGGGGCCCAATGTCACTCACAATATAAAGCCTCTCGGGCAAGCCTCTTAGTCACTCGTGACTCATCTCTTGTAAATTAACACTCACACTCAACACTTACGCTCAAGAGGTGCCATATAATAACCGTTGTGGCGTGCAACCCGATCCATAAATAGCCGACTACGCTCAGTGGGGGTGTACAGACTCCGGAGGGGCTCCTTCTGCCCAAGCTCTATATCGATGTGGCGTACAACTTGATCCATTATATATATACTGCTGCGGCATGCAGCCCGATCGAATATATATGTCGTTGCGACGTGGAACCCGATCCAATATATATCTCGCTGCGGCGTGCAGCCTGATCCAATATATATCCCGTTGCGGCATGCAGCCCGATCCAATATATATCTCGCTGCGGCGTGCATCCCAATCCATCACTATCCTCACAATCCGGCTTTGGGCTCGCTCAGTCATCACCTGCACAAGCTACTGGAGCAACTCACCACAAATCACTGGGACTCAGCCCAAAATATCTTTCATTTGTTTGAAAACAGGGTGATAAACAGGAATAAACAATGAACAAGTATAAATCATGAATGAGATTATATTTTCTAAACAGTGTGAGAATATTAGTAAAAACACCCTTGAGGGTCCAAACATGTCAGCACAAGGCCCCAAACATGGCATACAATCTAAAATATAGTATAAATCCATAATAGACGTAATATCATATAGTATAAACATGGCATACAGTCACTACAGGACGAACCAAATCACAATCCCTACTGGTACACACCCACACGCCCGTCAGCTAGCATGTGCGTCGCCTCACTTATCAAATCAGAACAAAATACCGTGGTTTCATACCCTCAGGTCTAGATTTATGTTCGTTACTTACCTCAAACTGGATGAAAAACTACATCGTGAAGCCTTTTCCCCCTGACTCGGCCTCAACACACCCCAAATCTATTCAAAACAGATTTATATAATCAAAATATACTTAAGGAACAAAGCCCACTCGAAAATAACCAATTTACATCAACAAACCCGAAATTGGCCAAACCCGACCCTCGGGACCATGCCTCGGATTCTAATAAAAATCACAAAACTAGAATCCTTACGCTCTCACGAGTTCATGCATACCAAATACATCAAAATCGGACCCCAAATGGCCCCTCGACTCCCCAATTTATACTTTCTAATTTCAAGCCCCAATCTCCCGAATTTCTCAACTAAAACATGATCAAACAATGGAATAATCGTCATAAACACAAGATACATTGTCCGTGTAGCTTACCTCACTGAATACACTCGATTCCCCATTGAAATCCCAACTCTAAGCTCCAAAATCCGTCAAAAATGATGAAGAAATGAGTGAAAATTCGCCAAGGCAACCTTATATAGGTTCTGCCCAGCAATCTCGCACCTACGACCTGCAGCACTGCACCTGTCGAAAATCCCTCGCAGGTGCGGATTCTCACTTAAGCCAAATTTCCGCATATGCGGTCCTATACTCGCACATGCGGGCCCGCATGTGTGATCCAACTTCCGTATCTGCGCTCCCAGTCCAGGTTCCACTTTCTGCATCTGTTCAAGGTCTTCCGCACCTGCGCCTTTGCACCTGCGGTTCCCCATCCACAGGTGTGGTCACACCAGAAGGCCTGCACCAGTAGCCATTTGCTGTATTTTTCCAACTTCCAAACTTCAAAAATCACTCGAAATCAATCGCGAGCCTCTCGGGGCCTCAACCAAAGGTACCAACAAGTCATATACAATACACCAACCTAGTCGAACCTTCGGAACACTAAAAATAACATCAAACCACCAAATCGAATCCAAATTCAAGCCTAAGGATTTCTTAACATTCAAAATTCGCCAATGATGCCGAAACCACCCAAACCACATCTGAATGACCTAAAAATTTGCATACATCCCAATTGACACTACGAAACTGTTCCAACGTCTAGAATTCCATTCCGACCCAGATAGCTTATTTTCCATCACCGACCATAAATTGAAAAAATCCAATTTCGCCAATTCAAGCATAATTCTACTCCGGAGCTCCGAAAGACATTTTGAACACACTCCTAAGTCCCAAATCACCTAATGAAGCTATACGAGCCACAAAAACAACATTCCGAGATCATTTACCCATAAGTCAACTTCCGATTCACTTTTCCAACTAAATCACCAACCTAAGAGACTAAATGCCTCATTTCTCATCACAACCACTCCAAACCCGATCCAATCAACCCAACACAACACAAAAGAGCTGAACCATACAGTAACGAAGCAAAAATAGGGAAAATAGGGCTAAACTCTTGCAACGATCGGCTGGATCGTTACACTGAATGAGCTCAATTAGTAGATTAGTACACTACGGGCAAGCCTATGGTTCATCTTTTATGGCATATGAATATTGTTTCAGAGAGTGAGTGAATTTATTTATAACTTGAGTTCCTAATTGTTGTTAAGTTTGAGATGTGTGGAAATACTTTTGATGTTTGTGTGAGGACACTGAATTCATAAAGGAAAGGTAATGCTTGACCTCTATGTTAGAGTAAGTGAGTGGGTTGTGAATAATGCAAGCTGCTTGTGAGTTAAATCTTGAGGCAAGAATGCTACACTATTTTGCTTAGTCTATTTTAAATATTCTTAGTCTAAGTCCCAAATCACCTAATGAAGCTATACGAGCCACAAAAACAACATTCCGAGATCATTTACCCATAAGTCAACTTCCGATTCACTTTTCCAACTAAATCACCAACCTAAGAGACTAAATGCCTCATTTCTCATCACAACCACTCCAAACCCGATCCAATCAACCCAACACAACACAAAAGAGCTGAACCATACAGTAACGAAGCAAAAATAGGGAAAATAGGGCTAAACTCTTGCAACGATCGGCTGGATCGTTACACTGAATGAGCTCAATTAGTAGATTAGTACACTACGGGCAAGCCTATGGTTCATCTTTTATGGCATATGAATATTGTTTCAGAGAGTGAGTGAATTTATTTATAACTTGAGTTCCTAATTGTTGTTAAGTTTGAGATGTGTGGAAATACTTTTGATGTTTGTGTGAGGACACTGAATTCATAAAGGAAAGGTAATGCTTGACCTCTATGTTAGAGTAAGTGAGTGGGTTGTGAATAATGCAAGCTGCTTGTGAGTTAAATCTTGAGGCAAGAATGCGACACTATTTTGCTTAGTCTATTTTAAATATTCTTGGTGTAATATTTTAAGTATGGGGAGTTGATGGTAGGATATAATTACGTGTTTTAGTCGCTTATTGCACTCTAATTTACTGCACTTTAATTGGATTTGAGCTTTAATCGGTAGTGTTCTAGAATAATTGTGTGTTTTATGTGTTGTAGGAGTGATTCAAAGCTACGTAGATGTTATGGAATGAATTTGAGCTTTTTGGAACTTTGAAGTCTGAGTAAGAGCCTAGGGATTAAGCTGAGATTGTGTACGGGGGTCGAAGACCAAGTTTGGATGTCAAAATCAAAGCAAAATGGGTACTTTAAGAAATTTGCACTAATACGACGCACTCTGCGATGCACTAGTGCAAATCTCTGTTGCCTGACAAATTACAACTCTCTAAAGTTTCGGACAACCGCCCCGCCTGGCGCGTCGCCCCATGCGATGCGTCTGTGCAATTTTTACAGAGTAATTTTCCTATTTCATGCAGGAAAAGGTATTTCATCTGGGCCCGACCCTACTTGGTATACATACATGGAAAAACTTTATTTTTGGTACTTTTGACAATTCTAATACCTAAGGAAGCTAGGGAGAAGGTGGAGAAGAAAAATAACAAGGATTTCATCATTCAATCCTCACTCAACACACGAGTTTGGATCATTTTATGTTTTCCTTTAACTTAAAGTTATTTGTGATGAATTACTCCATATCCATGGAAGTTTTCTTTAGGGTTTGATGGATTTGGTGTATTGATCTTTGTTTGTGGATTATAACTCTAGTTTTTATGTATTGAATCGTTTTGGATGTTTTAATCGTTGCATCTATATTCACTTGTTCTTGTAATCTAGAGATGCATAATTTGTGATATCGCTGCATTCTATTTTGTTGGTTGAATTCATTAATTCTTATTAGTAATCAGAAGAGGCTAGTTGAATTGTTGATTAAACCTAGTTAGGAGGATAATCTAGAGGGTTATCCTAAAGACCAATCAACTATGAATTATTGTATATCTTCACCGAGCTTAACTTAGTTCATGTTGTGAGGTTGAGACTTAATCGATAGAGGAGTTTCTTCTAAACGTGTTAACTAATAATTGAGTGAATTCGAGAGACTCACATGAACATTAAAAGTAAATTATTTAGAGTTATATCCCAAACAATTATCTTGCATCTATTCCATCAAAACTCTATTTTATCTCATTGATATATTTCCTTACTCATTACTTATGTCGATTGTTATTAGTCAATAGTATTGACTTTTAGTTAATTTTAGTTTTAATCACATAAACCTCACTTGCTTATCATCTTGGATAGTAATCAAGTTATAAACTATGTAATATTTTTTAACTCCAATCCATGTGGATACGATATTATATTTTACTATATTCGACTAGTGACCATATGTAAGCGTGTGTTTTGCGCTCGTTAAATTTTGGACACTTTATTTGTGTTGTTTTCCCTTTGTTTGGGACTTGTATCATGAAAGAACTTTTAAGTATTTCATATGTGTCTAGGGTTTGAAGAGAGTGAAACAAAATGATTTAAAATGGGCTTAAGGAGTCTCGTGTATATCAATATATCTCAACCGCTTAAGTGGGTCCCACAGAGAGCTGCTTGTGCTGTCTAGCGTAAACACAAATATCTCTTTACTCTGATGTTGTATTGATGAACGATTTAATGATTTGAAAACTAGACTCATAGATCATCAATTTGAGGGGTAGATCACCCTGTAATTCTAAATATATTAAGATAAAATCTTAGTAAAGTTAGATCAAAATTTTAAGTAAAATTTTGAATGTAAGTTGCGACAACGTTTGTCAATTTTCGTTTAATAACTCTCTTGACTTTAAGACTTATGATACAAATATATGATTCAAATTCGTTAAAACATGACCTCCATAGAATATAAGCACCTCTAGTTTATAGTCGATAATACAGGTTGCAACACCCTCCACCCCCCAGAACATTCATCCTCGAATATAAAGGTTTATGGGGAGTCTAACTCATCATGGATTTCGACGAAAATTTCTGGTCGAGTTTCCACCATAAAATGGACACTAGCCAAACTTGTAAGAAATTAAACCAAACATATTGATATATCTTGTTTCATAGCCTCGATTATCTATCCTTATGGATTTACTAAATCTAGGTGGGTCATACTATGCCATAATACTTACTTCCGTTTATTATTACCGAGATTTGCAATCCAACTATAGGTTACGTTGTCACCACTTATCCTATATGTATAAATCTAAGTCCTTTAATGCTTCCTCATTACTGTTCGTATTAAGAATGAAAACCTAGTCTCATCTCATATTTCGATATTTAATTCATCCATTGTTAATTCACCTTAATGTTGATCCATGATATACTACTGATAACTTCAAACCTCTCATGTAATACATTGTCACTATGGATCATGTCACATCAGGGGACATTTGAAGTGATTTTATTGAGACACCTAAGGATGATACTACTTCAATAATTGTATTTCATAGCATCCCAACGTGGTTCATCTTATGAGGGTGATCTAAACTTGTGTAGTTCATGAAATCCATTTTCTCAAAATCATTACTGAATCAAAGGCCTAAACATTATCCTCTTATCATCTATCAGAATTAGACCCTTACTTTACTATCCAGACACCATTTCATCTCTTCTAATATCTCCAAGTCTTAGACTCCTCTGAGTTCATTTAGGATGTATCGATCGTTCTACAACTTATGGAAACCATCAATGATGGGTTTAATCGTGGGGATCTACCTATTCTTGTCACCTTCTCACTCACCTTTTCTTATCCTTACTCTTATCTACCGAAAACCTTATCACTCTATGATACTTTAGCTTGCTACCTACACATATCTATTTATACTACTTGCAACCTTCCTTTTAACATGCTAGCACTGTAAGTTTCCTTTCATGCCGTCTCAGTTGTCTTTAAATGTAAGCAATTACTTTTCCTCGTCGTTCTGCCACTTGTTGCATGAATCATGTGCTTATATTAGTGCCCATGAATACTTGTATTCCCTGTAACTCGTATGATCTCAATTTTCACTTTTGATTTTTTCTTCTTCCCGTTCATTAGTCACGATAGGTGCCACTTACTTATTTAGTGCATACAATATTATAGTGAAACTGCAGTTACAAGACCCTTTCCTCTTTAGGTCACTATGCTTAGGTGGAAACCTTGTTCCTCATTTCCTCAGCAAGGCTTTCGTTGTGGTACTTAGGGAAGAACTTCTGACTCTCGTAAAGCTGCAAGCTTATTACATTGTATACCTGATGGATTTTTTGATGTTTTGACTCACCTATAATTATCCTTAGTTACGTACATCCACGCCCTTGTAATTGTAGGGTTGCTTTTAAATTGAAATTTTTACTATATACCCAATGGCACTTTCTTTTATTTTTGTAACACTTATACATTACCTTTAACTACCCCAATTCTTATCAGAATGTTTATCAAGGATCACAATGTCATCATATCTGCAAGACTGAGTTCCCTATGTTGGGTTTCATTACGTTTATCTTGAACGATCTATTGATTTATCTGTATCTTCTTATATAGCCATAACTAGATTCTTCCAAAACTACTCCTTGGTCCATTCTCATATCTATATTTCGCGTAATCTCTCTTGGTTTATTTCCTTTGTCTTAACTTATCTCTCACATTGGCTCCATAAGTATCAAGTGTTTATTCGCATTTATTTACCAGTAACATCCTGGCGGGAACCCTTACTTCCACTTCCCCCCGTCATGTTTCCATAATGTTCTTGATTCATAGTATATCTGTGGGATCTGAATAAATGCCATCTCATTCATTTCTCCTTTCTACCACATTCTTTCTTTACCATTCCATAGTTACCTCAAAACATTTAACTCCAACTTAATACCATATCAAACCATATTCCCCCCTTTAGGGGAGTACTAAGATTTAGTACTACATCGATCTACCTATAGATGTTTTACCTCTTCATCATTAGCGTATTTTCACATCATCAATGACCTTTACTCGCCTTATGGTAACCCTTTTGTACCAGGGATATCTGAATTCCTTACGCACAAGGGTGACACCTAGTGTAACTAGAACACTTAGTACCTTAAGCATATATATGCTCACAGTGCTTGCTTTAAAAATGTCTTTCTAGATGAACTTTAAATGTCATTCTTCTGTTGTTTATTTTATTAATACTGGAATGCAATCTCTAAAATTTTCACGATGTCGACTATTATCAAACCTTCTGATCCCTAATTAATGTTCACTATATCTTGTTCACTATCTCATACTAATTTATATTACTCAGGGGGTCCAACATTTTCTTCTGGTAATAACGTTGGAGTCACCAACTCATTTGTCGAAATGAGGATATGATTGTAGGGTTTATACTTTTTTAATGTCTAAAGGCATGTCTCCTCTTGTCTTTTCCTTCACTTGACTATTGACTATGCCATCCTATTATATTTTGATTTACCTTTTTCACTCGGTTATCACATCTTACTCGTAATTCTTCTCTTACTCTCTTCTTAATCTCCTGCTAATTTTTCTATCTATTACCTTATTCTGAAAACATCAACAAAACAGCCTTTCGCTTTTAGATCCCCTTGCACCATCTCATTGGCTCTTGGGTAGACTAACATTCTCTATTTACTAGGGGCTAGTAGTCATCCTAAGGTAAATATTCTTCCCTTCTAGGATTCCAGTTCCTATCTTTTGAACTTTATAAACATTTTAGTATTCATAATCGGCTATATTATTCTAGAGTGCACCATCTGGCTATTTCCCAATGAGAACTATTACCATGTCCTGCACTACCCTTCAAAAATTTTAGATAATGATAACAATCCATCAACAATTTTGGGTTACTCTAACCCCAACTGGATCATGATATCCCATCCTGCTCTTAAATTATATCTGTTAGCTCCCATATAGCATTGTTTGCCTTGAAAATGGTAATCACACTTATATTTGATTATGTGGTTCTAAAAATACGTGATCTATTTTAAAACAGGTTGTTTAGGAAGTAGATGCTGAGTGTGAACCGAGAAAAATGAAATAAGATCAAAATGCAATGATATTACGCAAACCGGGCAACGTAGATACCGGTCTCGAGGATGGTCGAAAAGGCCTCGAGGTCGAGCTTTAGAATCTTGACTAGCGGTTATTGATAATAGTGTAACAGTGTTTAAGACCTTGAGAATGGCCTATTTATGATCAATAACTAGCAATAAATGAAGAATAATTCAAGATCACAATAAATGAGAAGTAATAAATCAATGAAGCAATTGTGGAGAATGTTTTAGTTAGAGAGCAGGGGATGTTCTTGTTCATGTATTGAATATCACTTGTGTTACAAAGTGACAAGGTTCCCCTTTATATATGAGTGGGAATCCCAACATAGTACATGTGTAATTAATGTAAAGAGAAATGGTTGGTACATCCATTTAATGCCATGGTACGAGTTTGTACTATTTTGTTTATCTTGTCAGCTTTAACCACGTGCCCCTTGGGAATTTCCCGCCTTTCCATGTTGGCCTTCTATTTGAATTGCCTTGAGGTCGAGGACCTTTGATATGTACTGCCTTGAGGTCGAGGACCTTCGATATGCCCCTTCTATGCAAAAACATGAACCTTCAAGCCTTCTGGGCGTCGAAATAATCGTAAAATCGGGCTCTCCGATTTTAGTCGTATACAGATAGTCCCCGCATTTCTTAGAATGAGAGATAAGAAAAGGTGTTGACCTTTTGCCTCTTCGACACTCCTATTATGACATCAGTCCCTTCAGAGCATTAAATGACGTGACATGAAAATCTGCGTAGAGGTCGCTGTCAACACAATTCTCGAGAAGCCCATGAACCGTCATACGTTCGACTCTTCTGCTTCAAACATGCCCAAAGATCCTCTATAAATACTACAATCACTTTCCTTTCATATTTTTTCATCTTCTTCATCTTCTCCAAACCTTCAAAGTTCAACTAATTGTTTTCCATTCTTATCTTCTTCATGTGCCCGTTTTTTCGTTTTCTCACTTCAAAACTCGATAGTTATCATGGAAAAAACTTCCAAAACGGTTCCAATACATAAGTGTAGTATCATATATAGAGAGGGTAAAGCATGACTGTCGCTGGGGAGAGGCGGCTCGAGCAGAGATCCCTACAGCTGACGAAAGCATAGTCACGCACAAGGCTGGCTTTTTAAGTCTATATACATACCCCTTCACCTTAGGCCTCGTCAATTGTTCTTCTCCACCGGTCAGATCTATCCTTATTTTTTGGGGATTGTATATATTTTTTGAGATAGAACCAACATGGTCAAGGGAATGACTTTCACCATCGACCATTTGATCAGATTTTACAACCCTCGACTATTCCGCGGGAGCCTTATTAAACTGCACCACCAATCAACCAAGGCGTTCCTCTCCTGCATTAACGAGGATAGAGATCGGGTATGGATGAGCCGATTTGTTAGAATCAGAACTTCGGACATCATCCCTGCTGGCAGGATACCATTCTCGGAGGAATGGAATATGAAACATAAGTACCCCTGAATTGAGCATGCTTTGATGCCTCTTTCTCTTTTGACTGATTTTCTTCTAATTGTGCAGCCACTGTTTTGTTTCTCGGTGCGATTCAGGACCATCTAAGATGGATCAAACATTTAAACTCCGGTTTCCCATACAACAAAACGCGTATAGCGTGAGCTGGCAAAAACACAATGGCAAGCTAAGAACCATGCTATGCTCTTGTTGTTATTGTCTTTTCATCCTTCGCAAGAACTTTTGATGGTGGTGCCCTTGGTGAAGGCGTGTTGATGAGGCCTCCCCCACCTACTGAGGGAGATGCCCCGAGGACCACCAAGGATAAGAAAATAAAGAAAGAGGCCTTGGCGGTGTCTCAAAAATCAAAAAGGCCAAAGGCTTGGAAGCCTAGGACCGATGCCACGGTCTTGTCTTCGATGGCTGCTGAGAGCCTATGGGCTGATGAGTAGAGCGATGATGCCTGCCCTTTGGTACAAAGGGAAAAATAAAGCACTAAGGCTGCGAGAGCTTTTGGGCGGTCGTCCGCTGAGTTAGAGGCGGCCGATGCGGACCTGCGTTCATAAAGAAGACCCTCGAGGAGATTTTGGGAGCAATCCCCGATACGCTTATCGGACATGGCACAGTCCGTGTTGGGGAGCTCGAAGGGCTAGCTACTGGAGCTATCTGAGGTCGGGAAGAAGCCTCGATGGAAGCAGATATTGCTGGTGGAGTTCATTCAGGCCCGTAATTCTCTCCAGGGAAGATACGGGATGCTCCAGTTAGGGGTGCTCCCGGTCTAGAGACCTCTCATGGGGAGGATGATACATTTAAAGACTACTTCGAGGGGGTAGATGAAGAGACCGATGTTGATTCACCAGTTGCTCTCGAGGAAGCTGAGAGGATCCAAAAGCAGGTGACATTTGAGAAAGAATATGCTATTCTATGATTTTCTACTCTTATTTTCTAACTTCCCTTCTCTGTGTTGCAGGTCAAGAAGCTATATGACCAAGCCTTCTCCAAGATGCAAGATGAGTTGACTCATTTTTGAGAGGGGCTTGATAAGCTTATGGTTGAGTCGGTCGAGCTGGAGGCTTTATGCGCTCGAAAGGAGGAGGAATTGACCAACCTTCAGGCAAGCTCAGAGAGAGAACTTCGAGAGAGGGCCGACTTCTCCGATCAAGTATGTCGGTATCCAAATACTTATCTTTAGTTGAAATTCTTGGTGTTGATTGACTCACAATCTGCTTTTCATATTATGCAGAAGGACGCCCTGGTGGAGCGGCTTCGAAAGGACGTTGTGGCCAAGGACGCCGAAATCTTAGAGCAGGCTCGCTTGAGTGACGTTGCGGCTTCGGAGAGGGAGGTGCTTCGGGGGAAGCTATCCTCGGTTCAAGATCTTCTCTGAGGTGCTCAGTAGGAGGATGTTGCACTGTCTGCAAGAAGTATGAGGCCAATAAGTATGTCCCCTCGTACAAGAGAGATGATGCTGCTGTGAATGATCGGGCCAGGGAGATATCCCATAAGGCCGAGCTGAAGCTAGCTCGGGCAGTTGCAAATGCTTGTGCACAAGCTAGGAGGCAAGCCCTCAAGGAAGCGAGTGCCAAAGGTGTCGATCTCTCTGCCAAGATCGAAGAGGCCAGGGCCATGGAGGAGGAATTGGTAATGTCGAGTACATCAGATGAGGGCTCTGAAAGTGGCTCGGACAGCAGCGAAGGCAAATAGTAGATTTTCCTCATTTTTTGCTTTTTTATTTTTCTGTATATGGGACCCTTCGGTGGAATTTTTGTAAAAAACACCTCTATAAATATAGTTTTTGAATTAGAATATCTTTTCGCACATATCACACAAACTTTGTCCCGTAATGCTTATGCAACAATTAACTTTTATGCTTCGATTCTTAGCTTCCTCGGAACTTGCACTTGCAATAGTAGATCCCCTCGAGATCGGACACCTTCTTTAGGCTAGGCCGGCATGCGAGCTTCTATCCCTCGAATGCCCTACCATGGTATCATTTATGTGACGTGACCGTGAAGTGACCTAGGTGGCCCCACCGGTGCACTTCCCCAAACATTATGACGACTGTTAGAAATTGAATGGCCTTCAAAGTAGTTGGTTAGCAACCTTTAGCTCTATAGATATTCTTGCTTATTCTTCATTCTAACTCTTGCATCTTTACAAAAACCTAGCTTTCCTTTTAATTTCTCATCCCTTTGCCATTTTTGCAAAAACTGCTTTCATTCCTTCCTATTTATCTCTGCTTTAGTAGTTATGGTTGTCGTGCCCGAATCTGTTCACCAACAAGAGGGAAATTCTTCCTCTGTTCCTATCCTGGTCGGTGGTACAGTGCCGGGATATGTGAGCTGACCTCGTACTGCTTTCCTCTGAATAAATACTTTGCATTAGAGAAACCTTTTGATGTACTGGGCCGTCGAGAGCATGCTTCGAGGTTCGTTCGATCGATATAAGAAAACCACCTCGAGGCCATGAGGAGAGACTGTGGCTGGGGGAAAATGTGATGTTGCAGATACCCTCTCGAGAAGAGAATGTCATGACTTATGTAGTGGGATTATTGACCGTGTATACGTACCCGTTTAATTTAGGCCCCCTCAACCGACTTGTGCTCGAATTCATCAAAAGGTACCAAGTCACCCTAGTACAGATTCATCCGTCCTTTTGGCAGATAGTGCTGATGATGAGGTATTTTGCCGAAAAGGTTGAGCTCTAATTTACCCCCAGCCACTTTATTAGATTATATAGGCCTCAGCATTGTCAAGGCCTAATTGCATTACGACGCCGGTCCACCAGGACTTTTATTTCCAGCGATGATGACGACCAAAATGGAGGATGGATGAGTCGGTTTGTTCGAGTGAGGACCGTCGATATCATTCTAGTGGAGTTCCTTCCATTTCCAGAAAAATGGAACTTCAAACGTAAGTGCCATGTCGTACCTTAGTGTATTTTGTTTTTATTGATTTATAAGAGTGTTTCTCTTTTTCTTTTTCAGCGGTCCCGCGGGTGCCAAGGGAGGTCCCTGATCTTACGGACTGGACTCAGAGGCTGGCAGCTTCCTCAACATATGACGAACGCAAGTGGCGTGATCTCTTGAAGGGCAAATGGGAAGCAAAGCACCACGGTATGAACTGTGTAGTATCCCTTTTGATGATCGCTTCATTTTGTGCGTACTAACTCTGTTACCGCATGTGTTGGTGGTTTTTTTTAAATGAGGTCGTGCCCTTTCGAGGAGAGGGAAGTCCCAAGGGAGGACAATAAGTGAGAAAGATCCTCGTGATGAGGCGGGGTCTTCTCAAAGACATAAAAAAGATGTCTTTTCTAAGGAGAGATTTATATACGACGGTCATTCTGCGGACATCAGCTCTCCTCGTGAGGATGGTTCATTGTGTACAGCTCGAGCTGGGGGCCCTTCTGAGGTTGTCGATTATGTTAGGCTCGAGACCTCTAGTTTCGAAGAAGAGGTTCCTAGAGAGAGAAAGAGAAACAGTCCTCCACCATCGTATGCTTCTTCCCTCGAAGGTACTTCACGGGATGCTTGGGACCAGGGGTCACCCCGACCAAGTGAGGTTTTGAGTGGGAATACCCCGATTGAGAGTAGTACAACCGGGGCTGATGGGTGCCAGGATAGTAGATGCACGTTCAGCTTTTAAGGAGGCCCAGCGGCTCTGCTCCGAGGTGAGTTTTGATCGGCCTTGCTGGCTTTTCAGCTATGAATCTTCATTGTTTGAACTGGAGTTTCTCTTTTGTCGGTTTTTAACAAACTCAAGTTCGAGCTGCTTCACTTTGAGACCCGGTTGCCGGAAGCTTTGGGTAAGGAAAAATCTCTCAAGCTTCTTTTCAATAAGAAGATAAAAGAGTTGATACATCTTCGGGTGGAGATGCATCGGAGTCGGAATTGTGAAAGAAATCTCGAGCGTTGGGTAACACTTACCTTGAAGGGGTACGTGCCTCCTTTTTCGCTCTTGGGAACTAATGCTTTGGTGATTTAGCTGCAGGGAAAGACATAAGCATTGGAGCGCCTTTAGGGCGAGGTCGGGCAAGTTAGTTCTGAATGTGAAGCGTTGAAGCCGCTGATAAGCGTACGTGTTGTGGCCCAAAGGAATGTTTTGGCCAAGGCTACTGCCCCCAAGATACAACTTTGTAATGCCCGAGAAGATAGCTCAATTCAGTCGAGCAGGATTACCAAGCTCGAGACTGGTCTTCTAAATATGAAGGCTGAGGTTGTGGATGCTCGGGCTAAAGCTGAATAAGTTCGAGCGAAGGCCGATAAGAAGGTGGTCGTTTATTTGAAAGATGATACTGATGCTCAGGCTGAGATGAGATGAGATTTCAACAGAGAGAGGAGGGGCAATGAGTATGCCCAATGCAAGTCTCGGAGGGAGACCCTCGAAGAGATACATGAAAGGGGCTTTGACCTCTCGGATGAGATAAAGTAGGCAGAGGCAGACGAGATCGACGCCAAGTTTTTCCTTTCTTCTTTAGCTGATGCTAACATTTGAAGGCCGCCGTGGGAGATGGTCCGAGGGGCTTTTGAGGGAGCTGGTTCCGAGAGTATACTAGATTTTCTACTTTGTTATTTGCATAACACTACTGTGGGAGTGTTGTAAATTTGTATTTGTAGTGCACATATATATATATGAATGATTCTTTGGTTTGATATGCTTGTCGATAGTTAGCCTGATGAATTGGACTTTGAGATGAAATCCTTGGGGCCATAAATTGGCCCTGAGGCTTTTAAGCTGTCGACTTGGGCTCTTACGCTTTAGGTCGGTACGACCTTCGATGTAGCTGGAGACTTTGGTTCTTACACATTTTGCCTTGAGGCACTTTAGTTAACCGTATCGGCCATAGTCTCAGAGTCGGGTTTTGACTCGAGCTCAACGGCCCTCAGGTTTCCAAAATTGGCCCTCAGGTGCTTTGGGTCGGTATGACCTATAGCTGGCGACTTGGGCTCTTACGTGTAACATAGATACGACTAGCTGGCGACTTGGGCTCTTACGCTTTAGGTCGGTATGACCTTTGATTAAGCTAGTGACTTTGGCTCTTACGTATTTTTTTTTCCCTGAGGCGCTTTGGTTAACCATTTTGTGCTTCGTCTCCAAGTCAGGTTTTGACTCGAGCTCAACGGCCCTCAGGGTTTCAACTCTGCCCTGAGGCATTTTAGGTCGGTGTGAACTGTAGAGGGTGACTTGGGCTCTTATACATAAGGTCGATACGACTAGCTGGCGACTCGGGATCTTACGCTTTAGGTCAGTACGACCTTCGGTCTAGCTGGTAACTTGGGCTCTTACGCATTTCGCCCTGAGGCTCTTTAGTTAACCGTATCGGGCTTAGTCTCTGAGTCGGGTTTCGACTCAAGCTGCACGACCCTCAGGTTTATAAAATCAGCCCTGAGGCGCTTTGGGTCGGTATGACCCATAGCTGGTGACTTGGGCTCTTACATGTAAGGTCAATACGACTAGTTGGTGACTCAAGCTCTTACGCTTTAGGTCGGTACGAACTGTGATGTAGTTGGCGACTTGGGCCCTTACGTTTTTTTGGCCCTGAGGTGCTTTGGTTAACCATTTTGAGCTTAGCCTCCGAGTCGGGTTTCGACTCGAGCTCAACGGCCCTCAGGTTCTAAAATCGGCCTTGAGGCATTTTAGGTCAGTATGACCTATAGCTGGTTACTGGGCTCTTATGCGTAAGGTCGATACGACTACCTGGCGACTTGGGCTCTTACGCTTTAGGTCAGTACGACCTTTGATGTAGCTGGCAACTTGGGTTCTTACGCTTTAGGTCGGTACGACCTTTAACCGGTTTTTTTTAGAGTTTTTTGAAGTAATTAGAGGCATTTGATTTTATGGCAACAGTCGAACGTGTCCTAGTCGCGTTAGTTTGGCTGGAACCTTGTGATGGTCATCACTGTATTTGGCCGTAGCCTTTTAGTCCCCGAGTGAGATAGCCACGCCGTCTATATCGAGGGTATGCTTTTGGGTCTTAAAAGTTCGATATATAGCCTTGACTTTGATATGGGTTTTATTCTTTTTTTAAGGTCTTACAAATTTGTGCATGCCTTGCTTGAGGTCTTACAGTCTTGGTGTTGCCTCATGGAGGGATTATGAGTTTGAACTTGCCAGCCCTGGTATCTTACGGCCATGAGTCGACTATCAAGGTCAGTGCTTGAGTTAGAGTTGATATTGCCTCATGAAGGGCTTATGTTTTGAAGTTGCCAGCCCTGGGGTCTTACGACCATGAGTTGGCTATCGAGGTCAGTCCTTGAGTCAGAGTTGATATTGCCTCATGGAGGGCTTACGAGTTTGAAGATGCCGACCCTGAGGTCTTATGGCTTCAACTTTTTGGCGACTTGATGGGGTGACTGTCGAGGACAGTTCATGAGTGCTTGATAAATTTTTGGCCCTGGGGCTGTCTCTTGTGAATATTGCAAACTTCTTTGATGTGCGAAATGTTTTGATAATAGAAGGTACTTCTCTAATTACTTGGTACAAGTATACATCTTTTTACCATCGAGGGTCATATTATTCTATGCGGACACGGTTCATTCGACCGTTTGGTCTGATACATCATTCTCCTATCGAGACCCTCTTTGGCATATTTCAGTGATCTTCTGGAGGGGATGCCCCTTAGTATTTGAGGTTGATCGAAGAGAAGCCTTGAATACTTGGTGAGTTCTCCTTAGGTAGCATATGGATATTGCCTCATTAAAAATCTCGCCAGTAAAACCCTTTTGGGATAAAATCTGACGTGAGTGAAAAAGAGCACAACAAATGCTTTAAAACCTAAGGACTTCGAGTTTGGGGGTGCTTCGACTCCTTTCAATTGAACACCTACACGCAGGTTAGCGTAAAGTGTGAAATAAAAAGGGGAGAGGGTTGTACTTTAGCTACGATGGCGTTCGAGCCTTGATATGCTTTGGTTATTTGTTCCGAGGATGCGACACGGTCCTTCAATCCTACGAGGATGTACGTTGTGATTGTTACTCGGTTGTTTGCTTGTTTTTTTTCTGCTTCAATGTAGAAGGTGTCGGTGCCAAATTGTGCACAGCAAACATTTCTTTCGCTAGGTGATGCTCTCCATGTATAGTTTTTACTCCATCCATCATAGGAAATTTCATTATTTGATGAAGGGTTAACGGCACCGCCCTCATATTGTGAATCCATGGCCTTCCAAGCAATGCATTGTACCTCATGTCACCTTTGATGACATGAAACTTGGTATCCTGAATTGCGTCGGCCACGTTGACTGGGAGGATGATTTCCCCTTTTTCCCTTTCCATGTTGAATCCATTGAGGACTCAAGAGGCGGGTACGATCAGGTCGAGCAACCTAAGTTGCTCTACCAGCATCGATCGAATTATGTTGGTCGAGCTACTTGGATCCACGAGCACACGTTTAATTTGAAATTTATTTTAAAGAAAAGGAATTACTAGTGTGTCATTGTGAGGTTGAGATAAGGTCTCGATTTCCTCTTCGCTGAATGAGAGAACGTCTTCAGGTATGTAGCTCCGAGTTCGCTTTTCCCTGGTGATGGATACTTTCGTTTGCTTAAACATTGGTCCCTGAGGGACGTCTACTCCACCAGTAATCATGTGGATGACGTGTCGTGGTTCTTCTGTTTCATTTTTCTTATTTGCCTCTCTTTCCCGAAATCAATTTTTAGCTCGGTCGCTGAGGAATTCTCGAAGGTGCCCTTTCATGATTAGTCAGGCTACCTCTTCTCAAAGCTCTCTGCAATCTTCGGTCCTATGACCGTGTGTATCGTGATATTCACATATCAAGTTGGGGTTCCTCTGAGAAGGATCTGATATCACGGGTCCTGGCCATCTGGCATCCCTGATCTTACTTATGGCCGATACGATGTCTGAAACATCAATGTTGATGTTGTACTAAGATAGTCGGGGTGCCTTTACCGGCCCTGTATGCCTGTCGAACCCTGCTTTTCTCACAAGTCCCCAAGGATTCTGTCCATGGTCCATCCTTTGGTCACTTCGAGGTATGTTAAGCCTCGGGATATTTCTCTGATTTTCTATTAACGGTTGATACCTTTCTTTGTTTGGCCTTGGCTCTCTTTTTGGAAGCCTCGATTCCTTTTCTAAGACTCTGCTAGGATACACCAAACCCGAGGGGGCTTCCAATTTGTCATCTTCCACCCTGATCTTCGACTGGTGTGCACATCCGCCAAAACTATGGTGGTACTCGATTAAATTATGCTTCAGTTGTTTTGAAGCTACCGAGCTTCGCTCATTCAAGCCCTGAGTTAAGGTTTGTACCACCCAGTCGTTAGAGACCGGTGGTAATTCCATTCGTTCCAATTGAAAGTGGGACACAAACTCCCTTAACATCTCATCATCCCTTTGCTTTATTTTGAAAACATCAGATTTCCTTGTAGCGACATTGATAGAACTAGCATGTGCTTTCACAAATGAGTTTGCCATCATGGCAAATGAATCTATTGAGCTCGGGGGAAGGTTATGATACCACATCATGGTCCCTTTGGATAGTGTTTCTCCAAATTTTTTCAATATAACAAATTCAATCTCTTTGTCTCTCAGGTTGATCCCTTTCACAGCACACGTGTAGGCTGTAATGTGCTCATTAGGGTCCGAGATTCCGTTGTACTTTGGGAGATCGGGAATTCTGAATTTCTTGGGGATAAGCATCGGACCTGCACTTGATGGGAATGGATTTTGCACGAACTTTTTTGAATCTACACCTTTCAGAATCAGGGGTGTGCGTCTGATCGACCCTCGAGTTGTAGGTCTCCACTTTTTTTGTCGTTAGCTTCTATCTTCTTTTCTCCCGATTCAATCCTCTTTGCGATGTCTTCGAGCATCTTTATAATGGCGGGGTCGGTTGGTGACCCATTATTGCTCGATCTTTTCGGTGTTTGTTCGAATCGAGGAGCCGTTTCTGGTGGTGTTGTGCTTGAGGTTCTCTGATGGCTTTGTAGCTAAGCAATAGCCACCCGTTGTGCCTGCAACATTTCAAAAATGACATGAAGGCTAACTTCCCTTTCCTTTTGAGTAGGGGATCCCTGTGCTTCTCGTTGGTCTCCTTCACGAACGCTTATGTCTGTATGAGATCTCACATCGATATGTTGAGCGTTGTGTGAGCCTTCATCGACAGTAATTTGCATTTGTTCCCCTTCAGGGTTTTGCGGTGGCACACCGGCACCTGAAGCAGTTGTGCCATTCTCTCTGTGATCCTCATGACCGTTGTTTTCATGTGCGTTCACTGAGTTAGACATTTTTTGACCTGAAATTGATGATTCTCGGACAAAAAAAGTGTAAATAATAATCTGTGTTTCTAGAAAAATCAGCACTAAAACAATCACTATTATTTTTAGCCCCACGGTGGGCGTCAAACTATTTACCTTGAAAATGGTAATTACAATTATATTTGATTATGTAGTTCTAAAAATACGTGATCTATTTTAATGCCGGTTTCTTAGGTAGTAGATGCTGAGTGTGAAGCAAGAAAAATGAAATAAGAGCAAAAGGAAACAAGATTACTTAAATCGGGAAACATAGACCTGTCTCGAGGATGGTCGAAAAGGCCGCGAGGCCGAGCTTTAGAAGCTTGACTAGAGGTTATCGATAACAGTATAACAGTGTTGCAAACCTTGAGAATGGCCTATTTATGATTAATAACAAGCAATAAATGAAGAATAATTCAAGAACACAATAAATGAGAAGTAATAAATCAATGAAGCAATTGTGGAGAATGTTTTAGTTAGAGAACAGGGGATGTTCTTGTTCTTGTATTGAATATCATATGAGTCACAAAGTGACAAGGGTCCCCTTTATATATGAGCGGGAATCCCAACATAGTACATGTGTAATTGATGTAAAGAGAAATGGTTGGTACAACCATTTAATGCCACCGTACGGGCTTGTACTATTTTGTGTATCTTGTAAGCTTTAACCACATGCCCCTTGGGAAATTCCTGCCTTTCCATGTTGGCCTTCGATTTGCACTGCCTCGAGGTCGAGGATCTTCGATATGTACTGCCTCGAGGTCAAGGACCTTCAATGCCAAAACTTGAACCTTCAAGCTTTCTGAGCGTCAAAATGATAGTAAAATTGGGCTCTCCGATTTTAGCCATATACAGGCATAACTGAGATGAGTGTGGACAATTGTACATGTCACACCCCAAAACAAGGGACGAGACCGACACCTAACCGAATGATTCCAGTCAAGCGGGCCTGGATTGCCTTTCCTACCCAACACATTACCCCGTGCACAATATACATTATTCCACATGAATTAGAAATTTAGAGTTTAAACATGAATCTACTACTTGAGTTCATTTCATCCTTTATCATTTCGACATTTGATAATCACAAAACATACAATAATTCTGATTCGGACCACGATTACTAGTAAACACATTTACTGCCCAAAATACATATATGTACAACCCACATCATGTCTACGGAGTCTTTAAGAGTACTAATGGTTTACACAATACATGCCTGCAACAATGCCTCGGCTATACCTTAAAAGACATAACATATACAAAAGAGATGATACGGACTACACACGGCCCCGAGAGGAAGTGGGGCTCATCGGATCTACTGAAGGTATGAAGGGGAAACATCACTATCGAAGGTCTGAGCTAGCTGTTGTGGAACTACCTACATCCATATAAAATGTAGTGCCCCCGGCAAAAGGGACATTAGTACCATTGAATAGTACTAGCATGTATGAACAAAGTTTATTCCAAATAGAATCACACAATACACAATTGGAAGACAGTCAGGGTAACCACACAAGTACCACACAGATATACAGAAAGTTACATATGGAGATTCCACAGTTACTCATTTCAATTATTCATCTAATGCGGCGCGCAACCTGATCCCACCGTACATTCTCATCTCACCCTTATTACCTCTCCACCCTTGTTACTTCGTGTTGTGGCGCGGAAACATGATCCCACCGTACCATCACACTTCACCCTAATTAATTCGTGTTGCGGCGCGCAACGCTATCCCACCGTACGTTCATATTTCATAAATGGCCTATTTTTTAGTGAAAGATTACTCTAACCCGTTTCCTTTTACTATATTATGACTAGGTTGTTACATGCATGCAAGACTCCTACCCTAGCTTCATGAACTCGCCTGATCATTTTTAATTTTAACAAAATTATGGAAATTAAGGTTGATGGGGTGGAAGCTTACCTCTTGTAGTGAAGAAAATGGTGTTCTACTTGATTAATTCCAGGCCTGAGTAGTGATGCAAGAATAAATTTGATGAAGTTGGAACTCTCTCTTTGTAGAACCCACTCTCTCCTCTCTCTAATTTATCATAAAATGAGCTTAAAATGAAAGGGCTGTGTGTTTTAATGAACTGGGGGTCGGGTATAAAATTAGAAATTTAACAGTCCCGAAGCAGAAATGCGGTCAGGAATGCGATCACATTCCTGCTATGCGGCCTGCATTCCTGTCGCATAATTGGCCCTCAAATAGGCCAAACAGAAAAGTAGACTACCCAGCTATGCGACCACTATGTGGTCCACATACATGTTATGTGATTGCATAGTGCGTCTCATAACTCCCTCCGCAAAAGTCAAGGTGCAAGAATGCGACAACTATGCGGCGCACATTCTAGGCCGCATAGTTGTCCTCAAAATGGACAGCAAACTGTCCAGGTATGCGACCACTATGTGGTCTGCATACCTGATCTACGATCACATAGTGGACCGCAGACCTACGCAAATCTAGAAAATTATATCTTTTAAGTCCCGGGGTACTTTTTACTCAAAAAGGGTCCGTTTAAAGAATTTCTATAGTTATCACAATACGGGGACATATTTGGGCATTATTTTTAGCCATGAAATTTTACGGGTCTTTACACAATCATTCGTCCTCGAATGAGGATCGGGGAATCACTAGAGTAGGAAAAACAAAAAATAAGCTAACCCCCAAATTTTTACTAACTCCGATATTTTCTGAAAATTTCACCAGAGTTTCCTTTGTAATTAGGCCTATCTACCTGTCAGAGAGCCCCCAAAAAACATGTTTAACAAATTCCAATCATTACCAGTTACTCTATCAACTTGTACATAATCCGGTCATTTCAATAAGCTACATGTAATTAAATTACTTCGACAAGCCTCATATAGTTCGGTTAACTCTACAAATTTGCACATAATTCAACTATTACAATAAGTTGCACATAATTCAGCTATTTCAATGAGTTGCACATAATCCAGCTAATCACAACAACAAATACATTTATGGCAAATTTTGAGAAGTCACAATAGTAGGGTAATTAGGGGAGTGGAGTGTTCTTGCACAAAATTTAACACAATATATAATTTCTTAGGAATGAAAACTTTCAAAACCACTAACGGACTTATTCAAACAAGTGGGGATATTTCTCTTTCATTTCATTTTCCGCTTCCCATGTGGCTTCTTCAACTTGTAGACTCCGCCATAATACTTCAACATAAGCAATCTCTTTGTTCATCAATCTACGGACTTGCCTATCAAGAATAGCAACTGGAACCTCTTCATATGACAATCCTTCATTAATTTCAACTGTCTCAACCGGCACAATGGCGGATGGATCCCCAATCACCTTCTTCAATGGGAGACACCTTCAAGAATACCCAATCATATACTTGAAACTCCAAATCTCTTTGACGAACTTCCGCATAGGATTTCTGACGACTCTGAGCACTCTTCATCCCCTCCTGAATGACGTTAACTTTTTCCATAGTTTGGTGCACAAGATCCGATCCTAGCAGTTCCACCTCGCCAACCTCGAACCATCCAATCGATGACCTACACCTCCTTCAGTACAATGCCTCAAATGGGGCCATCTAAATACTAGCATGGAAACTGTTATTACAATCAAATTCTATAAGTGGCAAGTGATCAGCCCAGCTACCCTTGAAGTCTAATACACAAGCCCTTAACATATCTTCAAGCGCCTGAATGGTCTGCTCTGCCTGCTCACCAGTCTGTGGATGGAATGTTGTGCTGAGATTTACCTGCGTACCCAAACTTTGCTGAAATTTCTTCCAAAATTTAGCTGTGAACTGGGCCCCTCGATCCAAGATAATAGATACTGGACTGACATGAAGCGTGACTATTTCTTTGATATATAACTGAGCGTACTGTTCTGCAGTATCGGTGGACATGACTGGCAAGAAATTCGCCGACTTCGTGAGCCGATCTAATATTACCCAAACTGAGTTGAACCTATGTGGAGTACGAGGTAACCCCACCACAAAGTCCATATTGATCATTTCCCATTTCCACAATTGTATTTCCATAAGCTGCGTCAACCCACTGGGTCTCTGATAGTCGGCCTTCACTTGCTGACAATTTGGACATCTAGCCACAAAGACCGCCACACTCATTTTCATACCATTCCACCAGTAAGTCTCTTTGAGATCATGATAGATCTTCGTACAACCTGGGTGTACTAAATACCTAGAATTGTGAGCCTCTTCCATTACCCTTTCCCGAAGATCATCCACGTCTGGAACATATAGCCTCCCTTAGCACCGCAAAACACCGTCATCGTTGCCGAGTGAAAAAGTTATAGTCTCATGATTCAGAATTGCCTCTCTAAAAACCTACGGACTGCTCTGGCGACTGGCGATCGAGAGGAGACTGCCTACTGCTCCCTCGCAAACACTGCCATGGCCACTCCGGCCAATGGCGAGCCACCACCAACGACGGGGCAACTTCCACAACCACCCACCACCACTACCCAGCCCCCTACGACAACAAACAACATCCAAAAACCCATGGATTACGCACAGGCAGTAAAACCTACATCGAAAACCATCATGCATGNAGTTGCAGTGGAACCAATTCCCTTCAGGCGTGCAACTTATTTACAAGGCGAACCACTGGTAAGATTTACAGAAACTGAAGTTGAACGTATGAATGTGATCGAAGGCTTAAGGTACGCAGTTGTTTGCAAATTTTCATACGGATGGCCGGAGTTGCAAGAATTACGCAAAGTCATTCCTATGCAATGTGGGATTAAGGGTGAATGCAATATTGGATATCTAAGGGATAGACATGTATTGGTAAGGTTGACATTATGGCAAGATTATATTGATTTCACGTCGAAGAGTGTTTATTACATTAAGGACAGACTTGGACAAGAATTCCAGTTGAGAACTCTGTTGTATGATTCAAAGTTTGAATCCGGGGAGGAGACACCAAAGGTAATGACATGGATATCTTTCCCTAACTTATTGCCGACCTTTTTTGTTAAAGAATGCCTCTTCTCAATTG